>JAKKIK010001306.1:0-17410 GCA_024500135.1 Heterodera carotae | reverse complement strand
TTCGAATCCTACCATAACTCGCCAGCCATTTTTACGCGCCATCTCAGCAGCCTGAAGAGATTCGGTGACCGTGCCAATTTGATTGACCTGTAAAAATAGGAGGGTACATTCAAATAAACCCAGTGATCCTCCCTCGTACCTTAAGCAACAAACAGTTGCACGCCTTTTTGTCCACCGCCTGTTGGATGCGCTTCGTGTTGGTGACGGTCAGGTCATCGCCGACCAACTGAATCTCTGCGCCAACGTCAGCTTGAAATTTGGTCCAGTTCTCCCAGTCGTCCTGGTCGAAGGCGTCTTCAATTGACACCACGGGATAGTCCTTGATGAACGTCTTGTACATGTCGGCGAGCTCTTCACCGGTCAACCATTTGGAGCGGTCAGAATCCTTGCTAAAAAAACATTTGTAGAATGAATGGGAGTTCCTATGGCGTCTTACTTTTTGAAGTCCAAGTCATATTTGCCCTCCTTGTAGAACTCGCTGGCTGCGACATCCATGCCAATGCCGACCTGGAAGAAAAAAAAACGTAAAAAGCAAAAAACCCGCCGAGCCAACTTTGCCCTCGTGTCCGGATGCCTTGATCGCCTCCATCAGAAGATTCAGTGCATCGGCGTTGTTTTGGATGTTCGGTGCAAAGCCGCCCTCGTCTCCGACCGAAGTCGCGTCCAATCCGTAGCGCTTTTTGATGACCTAAAAACCAATATGAACGCACCGATCAAACATTGAAAACCAACCTCGCGCAAGTGATGGTAAACTTCGGATCCAATTTGCATCGCTTCTTTGAATGTTCTGGCCCCAGTGGGCAGCACCATGAACTCCTGCATTGCCAATTTGTTGCCAGCGTGAGAACCGCCATTGATCATGTTGAAGGCAGGCACGGGCAAAATCACCTAAAAATAGACATTCATTTCCGTAAAAATGGATTGAGAAAATTAACCTCTTTGATGTCCGCCAACTCAGCAATGTGCTTTTGTAGTGTCCTTTCCATATGTGCTGCGCCTGCACTGCAGACAGCCAACGAAACTAAATCGGTCAGTTATGCAAAATAAAAAGGTGGTAAAAAAATACCTCCCAAAATGGCATTTGCGCCGAGCTTGCTTTTGTTCTCGGTACCATCCAATTCGATGAGAAATTTGTCAATGTCATTTTGCTGCGTCACCGAGAATTTCGTTCCAATCAGAGCAGGTCCAATTTTTGAGTTGACGTTTTCCACCGCCTTATAAAATTGGATTTTGCGTTTTTTTAAATAGCAAAGTAAACCTTCAGAACACCCTTCCCGCGGTGTACACTTTTGTCCTCAACATCTCGCATTTCCATCGCCTCGTAAATTCCAGTCGATGCCCCGCTGGGAACAGCAGCTCGGAAAAGGCCTGAATTTGTAAAAAAAAAACTCAATATTTGGATAAATAAAACTTGCCTTTGTCCGTCTTCAAATCGACCTCAACGGTCGGGTTTCCACGCGAGTCATAGATGTAACGCGCAAAGATGTACTTGATCATAGCAATATTTTTTATAATTGTTTCTAAAATGACGAAGTAAGACAAGTTATGTAAACATTGGTGGCTCGGAATTGGTCGAACGCCCCTAAAAAATTAACCAAAAAAAAATTCCGGGAATCGGGTTGAAAGACGAAATGGATACCGGATTCATGATAGACCCTGAAAACCTAATAAAACTGAACAGAGACATTGTACTCGTAAAATATTAACGTGACTTATTGGAACGACACCCAACTCGTACTGGTCGAACCCGTACTACCCCAACTTGTACAGGTCGAACCCGTACTACGCCAACTCGTACTGGTCGAACCCGTACTACCCCAACTCGTACAGGTCGAACCCGTACTACCCCAACTCGTACAAATCGAACCCGTACTACCCCAACTCGTACTGGTCGAACCCGTACTACCCCAGCTCTACTGTCAAGACTGATGACAACAATAGTATAAAAAACATAGACGGAACAAAAAAAAAAAGTAAAAAATTGGACTGAGTAAATGGTGATTTGGTAGCAGTTTTACCTTTTTATGCACTTTTGGTCATAACGGCAAAATTTTTATTTTTTCACTCTCTCTCTCTCTTTATCTAAAATTTTACACTATTTTTTCCTGTTTATCTTTGTGCTTACTATTTTCTTTGGCATAGTGTTCGCGTCAATTCAACATGTAACAGACAGGCTCACGTACAAAATCGCGACTAACTTAAAAATTAAAAACAGTCGGATTTCCACCATTGATCTTGCTTTTTTTTCTAATAAATTGTCGATCGAAGATTCCCATTTTAAAATTGTTTATATGTACCTAAATCATAAACTCAAAAAAAAACTGTTTTTTGGCTCACTTCGCCCTTTTTTTGCTAATTAAGTTTTTAGAGAACCAAATTCCTGAACTGAGAAAATTTGTCGGTTTTGGAAGCTGTTATAACTGAAAATGGAATTTTTATCTGATGAAGAAGGAACAGCTTTTCCCGAGCTGAGGAAGGAGTCAAAAAAGAAAACTGATGGTGGACGCCAGAAACGCAAGTTTGATCGAAGGTTGCCGACCACTCACTCTTATTTGGGTGATGTAAACCAAGGTGAACTATCTGGGCAAGATTTTGGACGAAAGCAATTCGAGGAAGCCGGGAATACAATCAAAGTTTCAGGTAAGGAGTAGTCAGTTTGTACACTTACCATGAGGCCGGTGATTTCTAAATTGTGTTTCGATAGCAGCCATTTTCAGCATTTGTTATGAGCGGAGTGTGTCTGTTTCCCGGCCAAAAAATGCCAATTCAATTCCATCAGCAATCGGCCGTACAATTTATTGCTAATGCACGACGTCAGCAAAGCATTCTTGCATTCTTCACTGCCGACCAAAATGCCGAGTTCCGAAACGCCGAAGATTTTTCATCAGTGCCGTGCCATCTTGTTGGCACATTATTTCAAGTCAATTTGAATTCTTTTGAGCATAGAAAAAAATTAATTTCTTTAGCCTAAAGAATAAACTCAAGGGTTTTCAGATGCAAAATGTATTGGAAAATGAGAACAGCGAACGCCAACAGATCACAATGACGATCCAAGTGATCGGTCGTCAACGATGTCGACTTCTCTGCTCTCCGCTTAGACGTCATCAAATTCACTGTGAAGACTATTCGGTTCTCATTTTTGACCAAATTGATGTTGTCATTATTGATGAACACGTTCTTCCACAATCGCTTTTCCCGTTGAACGAATGTTGCTCATCCAACAGATTGAGAAAGGAAGAAGTGAGTAGCATGCCGAGGAGTGGACATTGAGGGGGAGCGGCTGGGATACGGTCGTTTTTCTCCCGGGTCTACCATTATTTTAGAATTTGGATGAATAACAAAAGTTATGGTAAAAACGTTTCTTGTGAACCAAACGACCCGGGAGCAAAATGACCCAAACTCGAGCGCAAGGATTATTTTGAATTTCCTTTCTTGTGTAGAAAAAATTGGGCGTTGCTAGAAAATTCATTAATTTAAGTCCATGATTAAAAAATCCATTGATTTAGAGATTCAAATTTAACGCTGTGCTCAGTGCCCATAGCGAATTTTCGCTGAAACAATGCTCAACGGTGCTTTGGCAATATTGGGTTTCATTTGTGCTGTTCCATATATAAATTAAGGATGGGACTGTTCGAATGCTGGTCCAATGGCTCCTTTATTGGTGCGTGGGTTTAAAAAGGGGTTAAACGAGAGTCACTTTTGGCTCTGGGTCTTCCCGGACCGGCGGGCCGGGGTCCTCCCTACCCTACTCCTCTAAAAGCCACTCAATTTGAATCTTTTTAGGTTCAAAAAACGACACGTTGAACTCATCATACAGCAAGTTATTTTTACATAACATAATTTACAAATTCTGTTTTTTTTTAGGGTCTTACGCCGTTTAGTTTTTGGGTGGCTGCGAATATTCCGATGAGTTTGGAGATGAAATTGGCCCTTCTTCACGAAGACTCCACTGACCGTAGGCTTCGAATTGGATGGAGAATTGTTTCGAAAGTGGGGCATGTCTAATAAAAACAGAAATATAAATGTTATCTAACGGCGGGCGGCTTACTCAAAATTAAAAGAGACGAACGAAATGCAATGCTGGCGGAAACCCATCCAATAGTCTTTAATGTGAACAACTGCGCTTTACCCCAACAGATGGACTCAATGGTTTGCTCAAGTTGTGCCCAGGTCATTTGCAGTGTATCAGACATTGTTAATTTGTCTATTGGAAGCAATTCGACTCTTTTTGTTAATTCCCGTACGTTTAGCAGCACATATTTTGTCTCATTTTAATTTGGTGGTATTATGGGAATATTCTAAACATTCAGATGGTTTTGTGCACGATCTGTTCACCGTCCAAAAAGTACGTGGCGTTGAACTAAATGGTCGACCATCGACGGAATTCAGTTGGTTCCCGGGGTAACCCTTTTTAAGCTCATTAGGATTTTTTAATTTTACCAATTTGCTTAAAGATATGCATGGACCGTTATGGAATGCTCCAATTGTGGCCAACATTTGGGTTCATTTTGTTGAAATAATTCGTTTTATATGCATATGCGGGTGGCTTGTTTTGGATTGGAAAACGGTCTCAAATTCGGTGAAGGTTTTTCCTTTTTAGGCTGGCGGTTTTCTTCGTCAATTTTGGTCCCTGGCCGCTTTTTCGGCGTTTCGCGTAAATCCATCCATCTCAATTGCTTCTCGGAATGAATGGCTCATCAGCATCTCGGACATTTCAGAGTTCAGTCGACGTCACTATGTGTTTTTTTCTATTTGTATTATTTATGCGTTATGTCACATTGACACTCACTTCATCAATTTGTTTGTTTTTCTTCATAAAATTAATTATAACATATTACTAACAAAATATGTGTGAATTTTTTACATAAACCTATTTGAGATCAAGTACTCAAAAAAAGTTAATCATCATCGAAAGATCATTTATTTTATTTGATGGAAGCTAATTTTTTCTTTTTTAATAGAAATATGGTCAAATGTTCTGATTGTACGAACGAAAATGCGAAGGTCAAAACGGCCAAAGATGGGCAGCCTCGTTGTCCGAATTGTTTCATCAGTTGGTTTGAAAAGGTATGCGTGAATTGAGAAACTGGCACCATGTTTAACTGCAATTCATTTGCTGCTCCTCAGGATGTGCACGCGGCCATTGGACGGATGGCAATTTTTGCGCCCGGTGACCGAATTGGCATCGGCGTGTCTGGCGGAAAGGACTCCACGGTGGTGGCGCACGTGTTGAGCAAGTTGAATACACGGCACTGCTACGGACTCGAGCCGGTTCTGTTGTGCGTGGACGAGGGCATAAAAGGTGTACGAAATTGAAGACGGTAATTAGTGTTCCATAATTGAACATTTTTTAAAGGTTACCGAGACGATTCAATTCGCGAGGTGCAAAAGAACGAGGCGGACCTGAATCTGCCGCTTACAATTACCAGCTACAGGGACCTCTACGGATGGACAATGGACGAAATTGTGGCCAAAATTGGGCGCAAGAATAATTGCACATTTTGCGGAGTATGCACAATTTATTGGTTAATATTCGTTATTCTGGGATGAAGCCCCTCCCCATTCTCAGAAGTAAAGCGGTCTTAAGCGTTAAAATGTCAGAATTTTGATGACGCCGAACCTATCTCTGAAAATTTAGCCCTTGACTTGTTCGTAAAACATTTTTATCTCCGGTGCCATTTCGAAATTCAAGTTTTATGACACTTATGTACCACCACACTTGGATTTTGCTCTGCTTTATTCCGCAGGTGTTTCGGCGACAGGCGTTAGACCGCGCGGCGATTCGTGCCGGCTGTAATAAGTTGGTCACCGGCCATAATGCGGACGACGCGGCGGAGACTGTGCTGATGAACTTCTTGCGCGGGGACATTGGCCGACTGCAACGGATGGGCGTTGTTGCGCGACAACCGGACGCAAAACAACCATGCAATAACAGCGGGACGGAATGCGGCGGGGAAGACGAATCATTGCCGCGAGTGAAACCGTTGAAATATTCGTACGAAAAGGGTGATTGATGGTAGACACAAAGCAGACGCCATAATTTCCCAGTTTATTCGGTTTAGACATTGTGATCTATGCCCACTTCGGCAAACTGAACTATTTTTCTACGGAATGTGTCTACGCTCCGAATGCTTATCGTTCAAATGTGCGCTCGTTTGTCAAGGAGTTGGAGAGAATAAGGTTTCTGTTGTTACGTTGGTCGGAGGCTTTTGGGCTCCTTGTGCCAATTTGAATTTCATTTTGCTGCGAATTACCGACAATTTGTCCCGGAATTGTTGTCAGCTTGGCATAGAAACAGACAACAAGCTGACCAATCGATCCGTAAGCATAATTGCCTTGTCAACCCATTCCAGGCCTCGTGCTATTCTGGATTTGGTCCATTCCGGTGAGTCGCTACGTCTGAAGGCACATGTTTCACAGCCAAAACTGGGAAGGTGCGCATGTTGTGGGTACATTGCCAGTCAGAAACTGTGCATGGCGTGCCAACTTTTGCAAGGACTGAACGAAGAAACAACACCCAAAACGGAACTCCAGCAGAAGAGGGCATCGCTGTCCACTGAAAATGTGCCCGATTCATCAACGGGGGCGAGCAAGCCAACGAAAGGGGCAGCGCAAACGGAAAATGGTGGCACACCGGCGCTGGATAAAATGCAAAGGCAGCACATAGAAATGCCAAATTGTGGCGGTGGAGGAACGCAATGTGGCTGTAAAAAGACAAAGGGTCCATTCGTGGACTTTTGACGAAAATTTGGTCGAGCTGTTTAAATTTAATTGTTATTTTTCGTGCCTTTCTCGTTCTATAAAATGATGTAAGTAAATGAATTGGGCGGAATCATTGGCGGCATCCAAAAATCACTCCTTTAATTGGTAATGATTTTTCGCTTTGAAAATGGGTCCGGTTCTACAGATTTGATATTTTATTGATTGCGAATGAAAAATGGTGGAGAAGTCAATCGACGTCTCCGACGGTCAAATTTTCTTCCTAGCCCGTCCAGCATTTGTGCGGCTCGCCTTTGTCTGTATCTGTCTCCCCCCTTCCGGCTTTGTGTCGAACATCCCTGCTGCTGTTCGCCGTCTCTGTGCCTAACTCCGCCGAATCCATCAGCAGCAACCAATCGGAGCCTTTTCAAAGTCCCAATTTTAGGCCTTAAATTTGCTTTGTTATTCCGTTGTTGCTGGTCGTTATCTTCTGCTGCTGCTGTTGATGGACAAGACGACTCTGAAGAGGAAGAAGACTCGTCCCTTTCAAGCAGTTCAGCCTCTTTTCCAAGCAGTCCGTCCCTTCCAAGCAGTTCAGCCTTTTCTCCACCATCCCTTTCAAGCAGTTCAGCCTCTTCACCAAGCAGTCCATACCTCCCAAGCAGTTCAGTCTCTTCACCAAGCAGTTGATCGGCTTCTTCGCCGAACAGTGCTTTGTCGGTTCTTCCAATTGCTTTGTTCTGCTGCTTTCGTTCAAAGTCAATGTTCTCTCTGATTGTCTCGTCCCATTCATCGTCCTCTTCATCTTCCGACAGCTCCTTTCCACTCCATTCCTTCAACACAATCCTCGGCAGTTCAGTGCGCAGGGTTGTCTCGTCCTCTTCGTCATCCCCAAGTTTACTGCTCGAATTTGACGAGTTTATTCCATCGGTTATGAAAGTCGATTCCGGTAAAAGGCTAAAATTATCATACAGATTATGCAAGTGCCAATTACGTCCATTTTTTCGCAATAAATGCCGAGCCCGGGCCCTTTTTCCATTGCTCTCTCTCTCTCTGTCGCTCTCTCTCTCTGTGTACAAACTTGTTATTATAAGAAGATGCGGAAAAGTAAGTGGAGGTTGACGAAGTGAAGGAATCGCCGGAGATGAAAGAGATGCTTCGCGCGTCACTGCAGCAGCAGCAGCAACAAGAGGAGGAGGAGGCGAAGGAGTGACGGGCACTGCCTTTGTCTGATTTGGTTGCGCGAAATAATCCAAAGTGACGTCGCCGTTGGTGGGGGCACAACGGCGGCACGGAGTCGAAAGGTTGCGAAATGTGCCGATCGCCAACAGGACAATAATATTGCTGGTCGGAATCGACACTTTGTTGGCCAAAGGCACATTTTTTGTCTGCGCGCATATCGCTGTTTGTGCTCAATGCCGCCGCTGAACAGGCGGAACTGAAGCTGGCGAATTGCCAGTCGTCATATTCCAGCGCCGTCTCGAAGCCCATCTCCGACATTGGCAACGAAGAGCAAGACGACCGCAGCTCTGCCGCCAATTCTTGCGTGGCATTCTGAAGGCAATTATTATTTAATTTATGGCAATAATGTCCAATCATGGCGTAATAAAGTCGGATATTTGTAGAAATCCACTCCATCAAGCAGTCTGTAATGTCCGAATCGAAAAAAAACATTCGGGACCCATTCGAGCACTGGTCTAACTGAGTCGCAGTGTGAAATGGACGACTTTCAGTACCAATTAAAACATTTGCCAAAACTACAAAAGAAGAAGCCGCGCCCCGTGCCCATCGAACAGCAAAGAAAGACATTGTTGGCACCTGCTGCTCATTTGCATTCAGTACGGCGCCTTCGTCTTGTTGTTGTTCCATTTGACTGTTGTGTTCCACGAAGGACGACGCTGTCGTCGATCGGTGAACGACGGAGCCGTTGAGCAGCGTCGGAATTGTCAACGGTCCGGGCACCGTGCCAGCCTCCGTTCTGTACGAGCAGTCCTCGTCGTCATCGGACAGCGACCGGTGGCCGTTCGAGTTGAGAGAACAATGCTGAAGATGGGTGTGAATTAAACCCGATGGAATACGGATTAACGGTGGGATCGGATAACTGTGGAATCAGGATTAACGGCTCCATGCCAGTTTTCATCGGTCTTTTTTGTTATATTGAATTCTCATAACGGCACTAGAACAGACCCGTTTCCTTCTTCTCCATTGTGCCTCAAAGTTGGAGGAAAAAGAGTCCATTGCACTGTTTCGAACCCAATCATTCTGTTGAAGATCGTCCAGATTTATACGCTCCTCGGGCGATGGGCAGAGACAGCGTCGAATTATGGCACGGCACTCTGTGAAATAAAAACAATCCATTGAAGTGCCATTTACAATAAATGTTTTCTACCGGACGACACTTTGCTGTGCGGGAAGGTCAGCTTTCCCGTGCAAATTTGGAGTTCATTTCGGAAGGGCGGCTTTCCGACAACCAAAAGGTAAAGAAGAATTCCTAAAATTAACAAAAAAAAATAGAGGATCAATGGACCCTCGGGGTTTTGAGGACATGTTCCGATATTTAATTGAAAAATCACTCCAAAATAATAGACAAAAAAATTTGCTTAAAACAATAAACAATAATGGCAACAAATAAATACCCAGTGACCAGACGGTGCCCTCCAAAGGATAATAACAGTCCCTTTTGAACACCTGAACATGATGAGTCACACTCATTCATTGGCACAATTAATGCTTATGACCTCGGGCGGAGAGTAACACATTGTGCCTGTTCAAGTTGGGGAAATTGGCCAAATGTGCGGCGAGTAAAAAGAGAATCACCTCGAAAGGGCTGCTTCCTGAAAGGGATGGAAAAAATGATGCTTTTGTGGGTTCAAATGAGGACAATTCCAAATGTCGACTTGTCAGGGGCCCATGGACTGAATTTGCCCCTCCCTCCGATATCGGATATTCACCTAACGATCCTAGCAGTAAGGGTTCGGCTCCTGAAAGTCCGCTTTCAGTCCCCCAAATCCGCTCTCCGATCCAATCCCCGGACTGACTTGGCACGCTGCAGCAGTTCGGCCGCTCCAAAGTCGACCAGCCACGCAGTGCCCTTGTCCAAATCGACCACGACATTCTCGTCTTTGATGTCCCGATGGATCACCGAATGCTTCTTGTACAATTCGGTCACCGTGTCCACAATTTGCGAGAACAGTCCGCGTGCCATTCCCTCCTCCAACCAGCCAAACGTGCTGATCAGATCGAACAGGTCCATGAAGTTGGCGGGCCGTTCCATTACGATCAGAAAGCCACGGCGACTGAAAACGGTTGACAATGGTCCGAACGTTACCTCCGGCCGGCCAAGTGGCCATTGGAATCAACAAAATCCCGGACTTTTTTCGGCATTTGGACACTTCCCTGGTCTGTTTTTGTATTGACCAATGGGTCAAATTTTAGCATTCTTCGATCTCTACGGCAGTCAATACAAAACAGGCACAAAATTCACAAATAATTGGCTCAAATTGTCGCGGTGTCACCCATCACAACCTTTTGAACCATCCGATCAGACGAATGATTCCCTTAAGGTTAGCTGAGTGAGTGAGTGAGGTGATAATTGGGCGAGCAACCAATGCCGTCAACCTGCACATCTTGGCATTCCTCCATGAAGCAAATTTCTGTTGGGATCATCCGCCGTTCTGCCAGCGTCCAACCGGTGACTCGCTTATGCCGAATGCTTTTCACTGCGACCGGAAGTCCGTCGGCGAGGCGATAGGCCGAAAATTATTGGGTGATTAATTGGGCAAAAAGACCAATGGACATAAAAGGGCAAGGATTAGCTTTACCAGGAGAAAAGTCAACCATTTTCGATTGGAGAGAATTGACAAGGTTAAAATTCAGAAGGTGCAATTACTTTGTACACTCGGCCAAATCCGCCAGAGCCAATTTCACCACATACTCTTCAAAATGAATTTTTAATTATTTTTGGGCGTTAAATTTAAAGTTATTTTAATGGGTGCAATGTCAACTCTCCCCTTACCTGTATTGACGGTGAAACTCCCTGAGGCTGTGTTCTGAAATTTAATTTTTTGGTTTTTTAATTTAAAACGTAAAAAGGGGAGGCGAGAGGGAGTGAGGGCATGGGCCAGGAGAGGGCGAGAGAGAGGCTTTAGGGAGGGGGGGGGGAGGGGGGGGGCATACTTTTGTCATGATGGAGACAGCAGCCGCATTGGTTGAACAGGCAAATGGACATGTCCAATAATTTTTTTAGGACAAATCCCATTTGAATTAAAAATATAAATCACGTAAAATAACGTCAATTTTTGAATGCATTTTGACAGACGACGAATGGCCCTAACCGCCGAAGGATCCCGCGGATCCGCCGCCGCACAAATGCCTTTGACGGGTGGGTTCATTCATCTGGCGCATAAAGTGGAGGGACCCAATCGATCAGAAACCGAGTCGACAATTTGAAATGGGACACCGACAGCGGAGAGAAACAAACATTTGCGTGGGATTGGGTTGGAGAGCGGTTGAAAGCTCTTTTTATGATCAGTCTGTCCCAGAAGAGTGGAGGGAGAGGGGGGGGGGAATGGAACGGAATAAGCTCTTTTGCGGATCAGTCAACCCCGGGGGGGGGGGGGGAGGGATTGAGTGATTTGGTTGCTCCTCATCCCCCTCCCTCCGTCTCTCTCTCTCTCTCTCTCTCTCTCTCTCTCTTGACGCCATTGCTCCAAACTCTTCAAAAATCAGTAGCAGAAAGTGAGGAGATGCGCGATTGGTACTGCTTCTGCTCGAGGGGGGTGGGGGGTGTCTCCCTTCCCCCCCCCCCCTCCCCCTCCTCTTGGGGTGGGGGATGGCTTCCTTCCCGTCCCCAATTTCCTTTGCGCAAAGAGTCGACTTAAATTTGTCAAAAAAGCGATTTGTGCGCGAGGCAATTGGAAGCGATGCGCCGCTGGCGGAGGACAAATGCTTTTGCTGGGACTCATCTCAATTTAGCAACAGTGTTTTTTGAAATGCTCTCAACTAAATTCACTAAAGCAAAAGTTTCTTTTTTTCCTCCACTCTTTCAGAGTTAGGAGAAAATTGGACGAAATTTAAAGGAAACGAAGGCTTAAAAGAGCATTAACATTTCAAAAGAAGAATAAATAGCAAAGAGATTAGAGCGAAAATGATGGATGAATGAATGAATAATAATGGGCTAATTATTTCTTTTCTTTTCCGCGATCAAATGGCCCCCATAAATTTGGTATTTTTTTTGGCTTAGTTTGTCAGTTTTAGTTGAAATATTTGAGATGATATTGACAGACAGCCAATTATTTTTTATTGCCAGCAGCAGCTTCGTATTCCGTAGGGGCAAAAGCGGCGTTCCAAAATTCGTCCCCCTTCCCCCCTCTCCCTCCCCTCCGACGATCAATGAATGAATGGGCCGTTGTCGCCGTCCATTGATCATCACTTCCACCCCGCCCTTCCCCTCTCTACCCTACCCTCCCTCTTCCCCCCCTCCTCTCCCCTTCTCCTTTCCACCTCCACTCTCCTCTCTCCCCCTTCTCTCTCCCCTCATCGCCCCTCCCCTTCTCTCTCCCCTCCTCCCACCTCCCCCTCTCCTCTCTCCCACGCTCCCCCTCTCCTCTCTCCCCCCTCCCTCTCCCCTCTCTCCCCCTCCCCCACCATTTATCAGCTTAATCTTACGGAGATATTTTGGGCGTTTTTAATAACACTTTGATGCTTGCTTCTGTTCCTTTCTTTTCCCGCTCCAATTTGTTCTTTTCTTCATCATCGCTCTCTTCCACCACCACTTTTTCGACCTTTTTATTTCCATTTTCATTTTTATTTCCATTTTTCATTCCAAAAACCAATTTTACTCGCCTCCCCTCCCCCCTCCCGCCGTTTGTTGCATGTGGAGGAAAAAGCCTTAGAATTGCATTCCAATTTTTATGATAATTTTTCATTTTTGCGAGATTGTCTTCGTCTCTGAACATCTGCTATTTGTTGGAATGCTGCAGGTTTCAGCATATTTGCTCAAATGCATTCATAATCCAAAATGAAAATTGGACAGAAATTGGCGGATGAATGAAAAATGAGTGAGTTTTTGGTCCAACCAAAGTATTTCCATCGGTTGAAATGATTCGTCCAAATCCCCTACAGATTGTCCATGTCCTCGGACAGCTTCAACTCCTCGTCCATGTTCAAGTCCAATGTGCTTTCATCTTCTTCCGTCTCCTTCCGTCGATGTTTGTCTGAGCACAATTTGCGTCTTTCCGACCATCCCATTGAGACCATTTTCATCGGATTCCTTCTGCCGCCACTGATCGTCTTTGGCTTGGTCGGCAACTGTTTGAATCTCTGTGTACTGCTCGGCCCCCGCGTCCATCCGACAACCCGACGGTTTAAATGTTTGGGGGGGGGGCTGTTCAGTTTTGACCCTTCAGGGGCTTCGCGCAGTCGGGACTTTGGATCCTTTTCAAAGCGATTTGAATGCTTTGACTGTTTGGCTCCCTCTTTCCCCCTTTTGCAGGTCCAACTCCCTTTTGGCTGTTTTGGCACTGCTCGACATGCTTTTCCTCCTGCTAATGATGCCAAATTCGTTGGCTCATTTCACAGTTTTTGCGCGTCAATTCACTTTCCGTCGGCTTTATTTTGCAACAAAAGTCCAAAAATGTTTCTTTTTGATTCTAGCAAATACAATTCATTTTAAGATACCGCTTTTGGCCTTGATTAATCAGTGCTCGGCCGCTGCAATTTGGTGGGAATTATTCAAAGCCATTTTAAAATTAAAGTGCCAATAAAAATCGGATGCTTTTCCAGGATTATGCTCGGCATTTGCCTTGAACGTTTGGCAGGCATTCGGCAGCCGTTTAACTCGCGCATGCGCAATTCGCGCGGTGGCACCCAAATGTTTGTGATGGCCGTCATTTGTGGCACTTTTCTGTTGACAATGTACATCTATTTAAGGCAAGTCCTTCCATAATTGCCGTTTCATTCCCCGGTATCTTTATAAAATTGGTGCCGACATTTTGAAGTTTGATTTGAAATCCCGGCATAAATTTAGGGTTTTATGGGAATTGTTTTTTTGGTCAGAATCCCTAAATTGTAAATATCATTCATTAAGGTATCATTGCATACAGAAACTGTTTTGTGATGGGACACAGCTGTACTCCTACTGTTTCAGCGTCGACTCCGATCAGTTTGTTATTTTTGCACAAATTTTTTTATTTTTTTTTTCATCATTTTTTTGTCGAATCGTATCGTCAAATTGCCATTTATTCTGTCAGACTTTTTGCCCCAAATCGCTCTTCCGACGCGTCTTTGCCCGAAGCGCCCTCTCTTTCCGTTCTCTCCTACATTCGGCTTAGCCTCGTCGTCCATGCCGTTCTGGTCGTATTCCTTCCAACAGTTGTTGTGGCACTGTCAAATGCTGCCCTTATTTGGACACTTCGCCATCGGCACTATTTTTTGAACAGATTTACGGAAGGACAATTCGAATTTAAATTTCAAAATTTGACAGAGACAAATGCCTCAACGAGGAAACAAAGCGAAAGTCGACTGATTCCCTGTCCCATCACTCGACCAGTCTTAAGAGCACAACCTCGACACAAAAGACGCGAATTGAGCATCGGGTGACCATCACCGTGGTGTGATTTGGGGCATTTGCTTTGGCACTTTCATTTCCGACTGTATATCCGTATCCGACGGGTGTATTCGCCATTATCCCCGGATATCCACCGATTTAATCCCTTTTTAGAGACTAAAAATGTCATCATCCCGTGTTCGCCAATATCTCTCCAACCTTTTTCAGGTGTCCATCATCACTTGCTTCACCATCACCCAAGTGATTGATTTCTGGGCTAAATTCCCTTTGGTTGATTTTGTCTCTCTTCTTTCCTTTATCCCTCAGACGCCCTCAGCAATTGTGCAACTATTCGTAAGGTCCGCTTATCCGCTGCAGAACCCCAACCTTACATGGGTAAAAAAGTAGGGTTGCACAAAAATGATAAACATTATCTGCAAAATTTAGGATATAAATATCCGAAATTTAAGAATTACACCAAATTAGGTGTTCTAGCCTTGGAGGATATTCGGATGGTATTTTTGGGACTACCCAAGCCCGGGGATCGGATAATAGTACCATCCCTTATGTGCAACCCTAACAAAAGGGTCAAGTTTTGCCAAACTTTGACAAATCCACATCAAAGGAAGCCGTCTCAATTTTTCTCGTCGTTTTGGGCAAATCGTCGAACTTTGTCCTTTTCTGTCTGAGCAGTGCACATTTTCGTTCTCGTCTCATTCTGATGCTGAGCAAATCGTCAAAGAAAAGGGAGGCGTTCCGAAAAATGAGGTTTTGACTGATCGAATGATCAAAATTTGATCAAATAATAATATTTCGATCAGCCGAGACCAGCAGCAGCAGCAGCAATATCGGCGTCAGAAAAACGCAATGGCTGTTGCGAGTGCAGTAATTATTTTGGAAAATAATCGTTTAAAATAAGTCATTGGTCAATTCGCAAAAGCATTTTTAGCAAATAATGCCATCCCTTCGACCCTTTCATATGTTTCTGCTTTCCCATTGGTTGGCCAAACTGATCTCTCTTTGTTTTTTTATTACATATTTGCATTTCCTTAATTCGGTAAAACGCAATTTACTTTAGTTACGAGTTTTGACAACTCGGAAAAGTCGAGGAAATCCCACCGAATTTCGGTTTTAACTCAAATTGCGCTGCTAATTTCAAAATGCTGAATTAATTTATGTTTTGGCACAATTATTTGTAGAATAAATAATTTTTAACTTCGAAGTCTGTCCGTCCTTTTGTCACGTGCCGCTTCACATTGTTTTCGTCGTTTTCTGTCCGATCAATTTTTATTTTTTACAAATCATTTAAAGAGAAAATAAATATTGTAACAAAGAAAGGGAGAAAGAAGCAGCTTCTTTGCTTCCATTTGAAGCTTCTGCTGAGCAACAATTGCACTGCGATGAGAAGCGGCGGCCATTTGACAGAACGAACGAATGAATTGGACAATAAAAGCGCCGGGAGGGGGGAATCAATGCAATGAAATGAATTTGCTTTTAATTTACACATTTGTTTCCCTCCAAATTGAATTTAATACAAATCTTAAAAATAATTCAATTCCCTCCATTTACATACTATTACTTTCTGCCCAAATAATCAATCTTTAATTGTTTTCAAAGATGGGAGTGCTTCCTGAATTTGCAAGTGATCCTTGCGCAATTTCTAATCTTCTTTATTCAATTTTAATAGTTTTTTAGATTTTTAAATATTATTTGAAGTGTTCTTTGATCATTGAATTTTGTTTGTGTCCGCCCATTTTATTGTGTCGAGGTCACAGCCCAAGCAAGCCCTCTATCCCTTCCCTTCCTTCATCATTCGTGTGTTGGTCAGTCATTCCTTTCGGCGGTTTGCAGTTTTTGACCCTCATGTGGGCGTCGCTTCCATTTAAAATGAATATTAATCATTATTAAGAATAGTTTTACATTTGTACAACATTCAGATTTAATATGTGCGGTTAATAATTGCAATTCTCATTTTGACAACGATACTTTGACTTCTTCGTTGCCATTAATAATTCCAAATCACTTGGACATATCTGTCCAAATCGATCAAGATGTTTCCTTCTGAATGCAATTTTTCTCAGACAACAAAAAGTTCTTCCGCTGGACATAGGCAACGTCAAAAAACTTTGAATGAACAGTTGGATTTGCTGGACAGTCAATTTCCACCGTCGGCTGATGAATTGTATGTTGACATTGCTTCGACAATCGCCAGTCCGTCTCCGTCGTGGACTTCGGTTGGTATATTTCGGCAACGATCCGATTTATACTATGGGATAATCGTAGGCCTTGAACCCTGAAATTATTCTGAAAAGCATTGACATTTAGTGGCGTTTTCTAATTCTCGTATATCCTTTGGCATATGCGCACGCACAAATGGTTAGACATAAATATAATCGTCTCGTCTAACTTTTCAGAATAAGTAGTGAAACCCCAACATTCGTGGGAAAGTAAAGCTTTCAATTAGTCCATGCATTCTTTGCTCCATTCTCTGTTTTAGCATTTTTCGTCCCCTTCTGCCGCTGTGCCGCCAAAATGTGCCAGCAAATTTTTCTCAAAGTCTTTGGACTGTTCACCTTCAATGTTGTCTTCAGCCAATGAACTTCCGGACAGCCCTCAAAGTTTGTGCCCTTGTCACTTTCCATTTTAATCCTTCGCCCGTCCGTCCACAAACAATTTCAATGGCGTTTATTTATTCACTTGTGGCTTGGGATAGAGTCATTTATGCTTACCCAACAAAAAATGAGCCATCTTTGGTCACGTTTTTCCATGTTTCAAAGAGGCCTTCGACCATCGATTATTACTTTGCCCTATTTTTATTTGTTTACCTGATTTACGGCGACCCTCGTGCATTGATCTACCGATCGTCTTTTTCGTTTCTCTTCGTTATTCTCCCCCTCCCTCCCCCCGGAGGTCATTTCAATCTGAATTCCGCGAGTTGCGCGATTTTTGTTTGGAAATTAAAGGCAATTTTACAGCAAATTCTTTGTCGTATAAAGAAGAGAACAAAGGCGAAAAGAGAAAGAGAGCCCATCGATTGAAGGGAGGGGGGGGGGGGGCAGGGATAGGGACGGGACCTATGGGAGGGGTCCCACACCCGCCCGCGCCCACCCCACCTCCCCCCCCCCCCCCCCCCCCCCCCCCCCCCCCCCCCCCCCCCCCCCCGCC
>JAKKIK010001305.1:0-17412 GCA_024500135.1 Heterodera carotae | reverse complement strand
CGAAAGTGTCGACGAATGAAGTTTATCTGATAGAGGAAGGAATGCCAAAAGAAGAAGCTGATCAGACAGAGGAAGAGATGCCGAAAGTGTCGACGGATGAAGCAGAATCAGAGGAAGTCGTGCTGAATTTGCCCAAGGATGAAGTTAACCTGACAGAGCGAGACATGCCAAAAGTGTTTACGGATGAAGCTAATCAATCAGAGCAAACAATTCCGAAGATTGAATCTGTTCAATCAGAGGAAGTCGAACTAAAGATGCTCAATGAAGAAGCTGATCAGACCACGGATGATATCCCGAAAGAAAAAACTGATCAGACAGAGGAAGGCCTGCCGAAAGTTTTTACGGATAAAGCTGATAAATCAGAGCAAACGATTCCGAAGGATGAATCTGTTCAATCAGAGGAAGTCGAGCTAAATATGCCCAAGGAAGTAACTAATCAGACCACGGATGATGATATCCCGAAGGAAGAAACTGATCAGACAGAGGAAAGCACTGAGAAAGCGAAGCCAATAGTTGAAGCAGATAAATCAGAGGAAGTGGTGCTGATGATGCCCAAGGAAAAAGCTGATCAGACAGAGGAAAGGATGCCAAAGGAAGAGGAAGCTCATCTGGCAAAGGAATTGATGTCGCAGCAATTAAAAGAAATTGTTCCGAATACCGACGAAACGTTAAATAAGTCAATGCCATCAGCGCAACCAAAAGTGGATCAGCTATCTGAAGATTTCAAAGATTTCGAAATGCCAAAGGCAGAGATTGAACCCGAAGAGGAACCTCAACCCAATCCATTTATGGCCCAAGAGGTCATAAAAATTGATCACTGAATTTTCCATCATTTTAAATAATTTATAGACAAATGGGCAAAAAGTGTCAAATTCACCAATTCACGGCGGCAATGTGTCAAACTCAATGGACGAGGACTTTTTCAGTGCTGAGCCTGAGTTTATGAGGATTTCACGTGAATCGTCCGAAATTGGTGGTGCCAAATTGCCACCAAATGCCATTGCTAAAAACAACAATAATGCCAAAGAAATTTCGGTGGAAATTAAGGTCACTGCTCTGAAATATTTTCTTCTAAATGGCCAAAAAATCGGATTATTTTATATTTATTTTTCAGGATACATTTGAGCCAACCATAACAAAAATATCGGAAGAGTTAGACAATGACAATGTGCAATCCAAATCAAGGGAGTTCAATGCCAATGCTAAAGGGCATGATGATGCAGAGGACGATGGCATTAAGGAAAATAAAGTATTAATTGAAACCTAATTTTATTGTTATTAAATAAGCACCTCCACAATCCTTCGACCTAATAAGTTTAGAGGACCCAGATCTCGAGCCAGGGGTCAGGGAAGAGACCTAAAAATGTCAGACATCAACAATAGGTCGGGGCTATTAAACCAAGGTTGTTCCGGGTCGAGAAAAAAATCGTGTGGGGTCGGCCGAAAAAAGTTCGGGTCGGGCTTCGGGTGGCCAAAAAAAAGCGGGTTTTGGGTAACCCGAAACAACCCTTGATCCAAATATTAAAACGACTAAAAATCCTCCAAAATTCAGATTGGAAGCGCCGAATCGCCAAAAGGTAGCAACAACAATATAAATGAAATAAGTGGAAATGAAGAGGAAAAAACCACATTGCCTTCGGCAGCAGAACATGACGGCAATTTGCCCAAAAATCCCAGCCAAGAAGATGTGTTTGACGACGGTCTCACAATGGAAATTAAGGTAAATAAAATAATGATCGCATGACCGACCCATAAGCGGATGTTTACATGGATTTGATGGATCATGGGATTCATTTCCCAAGCAGGCAACGTATCCAGGGAAAAGGGGGATGGAATCCCCCCCCCCCCCCTCCCCCTCGAAATGGGAAAAATTTACATCCCAGCAAAAAGAAGGAAAATTTGGAAAATTTGCCCAATTCCCCCTCCCGAAATGGAAAAAAGTGGAAAATTTTTTCTTTTCTCGGAAAATTTTGTCTGGATACGGGGCTTGAATCCTACCCAGGCTTTACCGTTGGCTAACTTACCTTATTTAGGACACACAAATGCCAAACACCTTAAAAAATACGGTGCCGAAAGAAGAGTCTGGAAATGATGCAGCTGATTTGTTTAAAGATGAAAGTAAAAGCCTGGAACCGGACAGTTTCAATCACGTAAATAACTTTAAGATAAAACAATTGGATATGTCTAAAAAAATGTTTTAGGATAATTCCGGCCCAGTAGATGCTAAATTATCTGACGGATTCGACCAGAAAATGACTAATGGACTTAGTCATCATGATGAAGACGTCCCAAATAATAATTCATCGGATGATGGCGCCACGTTTGAACTGCCAGTAAACGCTGACCAAATCTCGAGAGCAGAGACTGACAAGACTCTTTCAAATGTTGTGCCGCCGACAAATAGCAACATGCCAGCAAATGTTGAAGGAATTTCGGCAAAGATTGACGAAAACTTGACAGATAATGACAACATACCAACAAATAGATCTGCAGAGGAAGAGTTGAACAATAATGACGTAATGCCGACAGAAACGATAAAAGCTGTAGACGACGACATTCCAACAAATTCCGAAAAAACAGATTCTGAAAAGGCTGACAAAATCTCGACATTTACTGACAACATACCAACAGATGCAGCGGAACAAGTACCCAGAAGTATAGATGAGCTGTCATCGATGCTGATAAAAGCTGTTGACATTCCAACGAATGACGAAGAGGAAATGAACTTGGACAAAATGTCGACAGCGTCACCAAAAGTTGTGGACGACATGTCAACCAACACTGCAGGTGCTTTGTCGGTGCCAAATAAAATGCCGACAAACTCTGTAGAAGAAAAAGTGACTCATGAAGAAATTCCGGCAATAGCTGGATTGCCAACAGAGAGTGTGGACGACAAGATGTCGACAAATGCCATGCACGAACCAACGGTGGACAAAGTGCCAACATACTCCGAAGAAGAAAAAGCTACTTACGAAGAGATTTCGACAATAGCTGGATTGCCAACAGAGAGTGTGGACGACAAAATGTCGACAAATGCCGTGCACGAACCACCGATGGACAAAGTGCCGACATACTCCGAAGAAGAAAAAGCTACTTACGAAGAGATTTCGACAATAGCTGGATTGCCAACAGAGAGGGTGGACGACAAAGTGTCGACAAATGCTGTGGACGAAATAACGATGGACAAAGTGCCGACATACTCCGAAGAAGAAAAAGTGACTCACGAAGAAATTCCGACAATAGCTGGATTGCCAACAGAGAGTGTGGACGACAAAATGTCGGCAAATTCTGTGGACGAAACAACAATGGACAAAGTACCGTCAAAGACTGTGAACGAAACAGCGATGGACCAAATACAATCGACAAAAACTTCGGTCGAATTGCCAACAATGGATGCGGACGACAAAGTTCCGACAAATGCCATAAACAAAACAGCGGCTAACGGCACAATGGAAGACGAAGATTCTGAATTGAAGGACAAAGTGCCTACTGTCGCTGTAGACGAAAAAGCGACTAGGGTTAAAGTGCCGACAAACGCTGTTGACAACGAAATAACGACGACAAACAAAGTTGTAGAGCATTTGCCACCGGTAAATCGGTTGTTCCATGTCCGATCGTCGGAAGCGATTGAAAACGGTAAAATAATGACAAAATTCGTCCCTGAAGAAAGCAGTGACGAAGAGGGCGAAGTGCATGCCAATGACGTTGAGCCATCAATGGATGAAGTGTGGTCAAAAATTGCGAATGAAAATGGCATTAGCCATAATAGTCCGGCATTTGAAGAACAAATGCCGTACGAAATTGCGTCACTTGAGGGTGACAAAATGTACACGACGGATGACAATAACATGACGGCCACTAAAATGATAAAGGTTTTATGTAAAGCTGACAGGAAAGAATGGGAAACCAGGTGAAGCTTTAACCTTATTTTTTCTTAATTTAATCCCTGCCCCTATAATAGAGCCCCCCCCCCTGTTTGACGAGCCTTGCCCCTATAATAGAGGCGCCCCATTTTGTTGGGGAAGCCCCGACCGTCTAATAAAGACCCGTTTAGAGAGTTGAATAAATCCCCGCATTAGCCTCCAAAGACTCTATAGAATATTTTCAAATACCGGTTTATTATTATTTCTAAATTTTAATTTGCAATTTAATGAATAAAATTTCAAAATTTAAGCAAAATTTTGGCGACAACCGAATTTGATGAACTGCTGAGAGAAAAGCAATGTTCACACATTGCTGTGGAAAACAACTCATTCCAACTGAAAACGGTGAATGTGAACCGAAAAAGGCCGTCAAAAATACCGGATTACAAAACAATTGCGACATTTGAATTTGTACGCGGCAAAACTGACGCAAAGCGACACCGCCAATGGAAGCTGTGGAGGGATTGGAGCAAATACGGCTTGGAGATGCTTCGACAAAAAAATACTTTGTCTACCAAGGTCGAAAAAGGCCTATATTAGTGAAAGAACTCAATAAATTTTTTCATTAAAATTTTTAAAATTTCGGAGCTTGGGTTCGGTTCCCACCCAGCGCAACTTACATTTATTTGCCCATTTTTTACGCTACTTTACCTAGGGTAATATTATACTGGTATACAAATTGCAGATCTTGTTCATGGTCAAGTTCAGCAACAAACATCTTGATGTTATGAAGGCATTGAAAGGCATGCTCGAAACACCAGGCTTGGTGGCATTAAAGACCAACAGCTTCAAGAACAACGACCCATCAACGCGTATTGCATTGATTGATCAGATTTTAAAGCAGATCATTGATTTTGATTTTGACGGTGTATTGCTCGACTTTACTGGTTGGTGTTTAGATGATTTTTAAAATTTTATATGACATAATTTAAAATTAGCGTTAAATCCTGAAGAGTTCCCAACCCAGTTCTCGACATATCCCTCTAAAATTAGGGTATGAAAATTATGTATAAATTTGGGGCCACCTTCCAAACCCTGCCCACGATCCGACCCTGGCTCAACCACACTTTCATGTCCTCGATGGATCGATAAAAAACACCAAATAAATTTATTTTTGCTATTTTAGGAATCGAATTGTCGAATGATTACATTGGCAAACATCTCGAAAATTTTCTTGGCGATTTCCTACTGAGAAATGTGCAAGAATACATCAGGCGATCATCAATGAAGAAGGATGCCAAAAAGTTCATCATTGGTAAATATTCAATAATAAATATGCTTACCGTAATTCCTATATTAAAACCTCCTCCTGCAATAAAGTCCCCTTGAAATAAAGCCCCCCTTTTGAGAGGGGATGGGATATAGAACCCCCCTTGAAGTAGAGCCCCCCTTTTGTGGAGGGTTGAAAAATAGAGCCCCCCGAAACTTTATATAGAAATTACTGTATATTATTATATTATTATTTCTAGCTGTACGAATGGACCACGAAGACATCGAGCACATGAAGTCAGATGTTTTTCCAAAACTCAATTTGATGGAGCTGATTTCATTAATCGGCGTGAAATCCAAGTCTGAGGAAGCAAATTTAATCGAAAAAATTGGTAATTCATTAAAATGGACATAAAAATGAACAAATTAACAAAAAAATTTTAGGGAACAATCTCCGAGTCGACAACAAAGTGATCACTAACAAAATTTGTGATGAAATTCCGTCACCCTCAAGAAGATCCAAACGGGACACAAAGTAAGATTTTGTTATATTTAAAATCATTTTTAAAAGATTTTATTAATGATAATTTTTGACTTTATTTAAAATCATTTTTAAAGATTTTATTAAAGACATTTTTTTTTTATTTAAATTCATTTTTAAGTTTCATTTCAACCGGCTTCAACAACAGTGTGAACAACAGATTAGCATCAGGCAATCACTATTTCGTGCCCGGATCATCCAATTTAAGGTCATTCGACCAAAATAAAGAATTATTAAAAAAAAAATTTTTTAGAAATAGGCGATCCCCACATGGTTCGCCTAAGGCACCAAAATCACCATCCAAATCGCTATCAAAATCGCCATCAAAAGGTTCGCCCAAGGCACCAAAATTGTCAGCAAAATCACCGTCCAAATCGCCACCAAAATCACCATCCAAATCACCATCCAAATCGCCCACCCATGGCGCACTAAAAAAAGCGAAATCCGCGCCTTCTAAGACCGACAGCCATGGCACACCGACAAAAACAAAATCCACATCCTCCAAGGCCAATGGGTCACCAAAAAAATCCAAAAAGAATGGTTCACCCACCAAAGCACCGCCGCCATCGCCGACAAAGGCGGCCAAACATAACAAACAGCCCAAAAAGGAGATGAAGCATCATGGCTCTCCTAGTGCCACTGCTGGCAGCCCATCGTCACCACCGGCAAAGGCTGCTAAAGACAAAAAGCAGAAGCATAAATCAGTGGCACCGCCGCCCTCTCCCATAATGTCCAAAAAGATGATCCAATCGCACAAAAGTGCCCCGGTAATTTTTTCTAATGCTAATACCATATTTTGAATATGTTTACATGCCAATACTATATTTTATAAATGTTTAAATAGGAATTTGGAAAATTTTTTTGAGAAAAATAGACGAGATTATGTTTATTATATTTATAAAATTGAATTAAGGCTGTCTACAACAAGCTAACGCCGCGGCACTTTGGGCATTCGCCCGTTGCCTTTGGCAGTGGCACGCCACGCCCAGCAGGTGTCACTAAATCACTCGATAACCGCCACCACAAAATGCCTTTATCGCCAATCAACAATGTATAATCTCCATGCCTATTAAAGGATTTGTCTATTTGTTAATCCACCTGAACTTCCGCTGATATCCATACCCTTTAATAAAGTCTGCCTCCTCTGATAGAGCCCCCCCCCCTTTTTTGAGGCCCAATTGGGGGTACTGTATGATGATTTCTTGACAATAAAAGCAATTACATTTAGGTGTCTAATGGTCATACTGCACCATCGCAAAATCAGCCAACAACTGAAAATGGACACTACAGTCCACTGCTGGACGCGCCCATAATTCGCTCTGCAATCGGATTACCAAATTCGCCAACAAAACCAGCGGCGGATGAACAAAATGGATCACCATCAGCATCGTTGGCACTGACACCGGAACAGCATCGACTTTCTCGGGAAACCTTGCTCCGTGCTCCAGCCGGACTACCATTTGCAGACCAAGATGAAGCCGCCGGTCATGTTCAACAAGCAGGCCAACTCAGCGACGAACATCGCGCCCTGCTGGCGGACTCAATTCTGCGGACACCACATGGCCTGCCATTTGAAGAGCAACAGCAGCAGTCGCCACAGGCCGAAGATGATGACGATGGTCACCATCACCAGCAGCTAATGGAAGAACTTCTTCGCTCACCAAAAGGCCTGCCATTTGAGGACGACGACGATGACAACCAATTCAGTACCAACAACAACCACAAAACTGCTGGCTATGAAACGAAGCTGTTCATGAAGGATGAGTGCTGATCAATCAAGAAGTGTGGAAGCGTGATCATACGAAAATAAAAACTATTTTTGTAGTACAGTTTAAATTTGCATGCTTAACCATATTAGTTTTAGACTAAAATCTATGTATATGTATGGTCAGTGTCATTCTATTCAATAATTGTAAACAATTATGCTAGAGGCGGATAGGATTAGGTAGATTCACTAAAAATCAATTCGGCTAAACGCATCCTCTGGTAATTTACTCTAAACAAGCTTGACTAAAATTTAAAAAATAACTTTTTATATAAAAATTTCTTAATTTAAAAAGTCGATTCTTATGAGACAATTTCGGCTTTATTGCATTTTTCTTATGGTTTTATTTTACTTTTCAAAGTATGGGCAAAAATATGGGTATCCTTAAAAAGATGCAAATCTTTAAAAAAACGATTTGCGACTGTTCAATTGCAATAAACAAATGAATTAATTAAAAGATTTAAAAAATTTAAAAATTTTTCGAGAAATTAGTGTAAAAGTTAACAGGAATAATTTGTCATGATTGATTAAGGATGAAATGTTTTGCACTTCCAGCTGGCTTCCATTCATTGCTTAAATGTTCATGGTGGGATTTTGTTTTTTTAATGCGTAACCACTCACAACCACCTTGGGGCGCGGATTTATAGCGTTCGTTGATCATTGCAAATTGAAAACCCTTTTCCGGCATCATTGACTTTTCCAGGTCATTGTTATGTTAACCATAAGAGTATTTATATAAAGTGGAGACAAATAAAATACATGTTATTATATTATACTTTTTAAAAGCGGAAATTTTATGCATAAATATTAGTAATCGGACAAAACAATTAATTGATAAAAAAATCAATTATTTGGAACGATAAATTGGTGAATTAATTGATCACTTAATTGGTAGATGAATCTGAAAAAATATCAATAAGTTTCAATACCGATAAAATTATCAATTAATTTTCCATTAATTGGTTGATCCGGTTTCCCGATCTCTAATAACTATGCACAAAAAATCTAACAAATATGCAGCAAAATGTGCACTAAAAATTAATCATTTTTTCATGCTATTTTAAATCTAAAATGTTCCAGCTTTTGGTCGTAAATTTAGAGTTTTGATTATTTAATAAAATTGCATAGGTTAGTCAATTTAAGAGATGCTTTTTTAATTCGTAAGTCAAACTTTAGATGGTACATAAATTAATTAATTATTTTTATGTGATTTCATGTCCAATTTTTGGCCCTAAAAATTTTGATCATTGAATTATGGTTTTTTTGCAACTAGGATAGCCCTAAGCAGGGATGTCCTTTTGCCTGGCAAACCGGCATTTGCCGGGTTTCGGGGTGCCGGTTTTTTTGCCAGATTTTTGAACTCGTTCGCTGGGTTAATGTGTTTTGCCAAGGACATCCCTGGGCCTAAGCAAAGCCGAAACTTCAGCCTCCTGTAACTTTTGAAAATATAAGTAAAATTGTGTGGCTTTTTTTTTGTTTAAAGCTATGCAAAAAAGAACATTTTTTCTGCTATTTGTAAGTTATGTTACAATTTTGGAGCGTCAACAAACAAATTGTTGCATGCGATCAGCAACTACAACATCCCCAACTACACGAACAACAATAGTGCCGACTACAACTAGAACAACCCGAACAACTACAGCAACAACGACTCCAACTACAACAAGAACAACTACAACAGCAACGACCCCAACTACAACAAGAACAACCCTAACTACGACACCAAGAACAACTGCAACAACAACGACTCCAACTACAACAAGAACAACTACAACAGCAACGACCCCAACTACAACAAGAACAACTACAACAGCAACGACCCCAACTACAACAAGAACAACTCTAACTACGACACCAACAACGATCCCAACTACAACAAGAACAACTACAACAGCAACGACCCCAACTACAACAAGAACAACTACAACAGCAACGACCCCAACTACAACAAGAACAACTCTAACTACGACACCAACAACGATCCCAACTACAACAAGAACAACTACAACAGCAACGACCCCAACTACAACAAGAACAACTACAACAGCAACGACACCAACTACAACAAGAACAACTACAACAGCAACGACACCAACTACAACAAGAACAACCATAACTACGACACCGAGAACAACAAGAGCTCAGTTCAGTAACGTGGTGTTTGATAATTTAGCTTGTACTACATCATGTACAGCCACACTGGTGTTTGATCGTACTCAGGGAAGCATTGCGGCACCAACCAAGTCTGCGTGTCCAACAACCACATGCCCGGGAGGCAACAGCGTGGAGTATTTGCCCCGGGGTGAGGCCGCGTTTGATGTGCAACAGAACGCGCAGTGCGCGAGTCCATGCGTGTGTGACACCAGCAACTTGTGCTATCAACCTACGGGGGTGACCAACGGGAACATTTTGGTACGCCTCACCACACAGTGTCCAGATGACTGCGCAACTTCTGCTGATGGTATGGCTTTAGGGGCGAAATTACCGTAATTGTTATATTAAAACCTCCCCCTGCAATAAAGACCCCTTGAAATAAGGCCCTTTTGAGAAATATAGAGCCCCCCCTTGATGTAGAACTCCCCCCTGAAATTAAGCCCTCTTTGGAGGAGGGTTGAGAAATAGAGCCCCCGGGAGCTTTAATATAAGAGTTACGGTAGATCAAATGATAATGAGCCGGCCACTCAACGTATGCTTTAAGGTTGTACAATACAAGCGTTTGTGCTTGGCACGAGCCCAAGGACCACCGGATGTTTTGCACTGGAAGGCACAAAAAGATGCCATCACCAAATTGATGATATGTTCAATGTAAAGTATGTGGCATGTGATGGATGTCCGGACTCGGACACATTGACATGCGGTGGATTAATTCCTTGATGATTGATCATATCGATTTGTTTTAAAAAATTTAAAGAAGTCTTTAGAAGAAATAAAAAATTGGTTTTAATAAACAAAATAACGAACCGAATTACTTAGGTAGTTGTTTAATTAAAGTAACCCGGGCCAACTGAATTTTACTTTGTTGTAGATCGCACATCATAACAACAAAATTCCATAAAGCGGGGCTAGAATTTACCTCTGCTGGAGGCGCGTTGTGACATAAAATTAATATTTGGCAGAAATTTGTGAAGAAATTGATTCGTTTAAGATAAAAAGTATGAAGTTTTTTCAGTGATCATTCGTCAGAATCATATTCGGAAATTGTGTGAATTAAAAATTTAGTTGATCGTAAAAAGCCGCCACCATCCATTTGCCGCCCCCCTTCAATTGCCGCCCCCCCCCCCCCCCCCCCCCGAGGGGGATTGAAAAATAGCCGCCCGGGGCGTCTATTAGAGCAAATACGATAATTGAATGGTTGAATGGGGAGACGGAGTCTTTAAAATGGCTTCTAAAAGACTTTCTGTGCTTTTAAAAAATTTGTCTAACTTTTTCATCAGAACCCATCAAAGAGTTGTCCTTTTTGGAAGGGTCGATTCTTTATTTCGAAGATTTGTAAGCCATATGCTTTTTGTTTTGGTCTCAATTTGGGAAATTCAGATGCGTTTTGACAATAAATTCTCATTAAAATAACATTAAATTTTTCCCCTGCGGTGCTAAAACCTGATCAATTCCTCTCCAACATCAGACACCAATAGCAAAAATTGGGTGGTGAAATCCGACAATAGGGGTCAATTAAATTCAACACTAAAAAATGAATCAATTAATTGGTTGATCCGGTTGTCCGGTGACCACATTCTGAGTTAATAACCATTATCTGCACCTTAAAAAAGCCAAAACGGAAATTTTAGGGAATGTCAAAATAGATAAATGTTAATCCAACATTGGTCACTTTCATAGAACAACCGCCCGCGGAAACGGATTTGGATGGAAACAGGTGATTACTGATCAAATAAAAGTGATTGTTTTTCAGCAGCATCGTCCGGGTCGTTGTCAGTGACCACCTGTTGCTGCGTTAATAGTGATTAATAGTTTATGCGGTTTTATCTTTTGATCCGTAAGTCACAAGCGCACCGCCATGATTGATATAGGCTAAACACATTAAACGATTAATCATAAAATCTGAGTGGGATTTGAATCTACGACCTTCATCCAATCGGTGGACAGCTGAGCTACCAGGCCCATTAGCCGCTTCTAATAAAGGATAACCGCCCAGTGATTGATCATAATCCTTACACTTTTTTTACTTTAATCTGTTTAAGGTATGCAAAAATTAACATTTATCCTGCTGTTTGCAAGTTATCTTACAATTTTGGAGCGACGGCAAGCAAAGTGTTGCATGCGATCAGCAACTACAACTTCTCCAACAACGCGAACAATGATCGGCGTGCTAACAACCCAAACGGCACTAACGACGGCAACTGCAACGAGTCCAACTACAACTAGAACAACGATACCAATAACAACCCAAACTACAACAACTCCAACCAGAACAACTCCAACCACAACCACAACGACTCCAACTACAACAACCTCGACAACGACACCTACAACCACAACAACGACTCCAACTTCAACAACTCCAACCACAACAACTACAACCACAACAACTCCAACCACAACCACAACGACTCCAACTACAACAACTCCAACCACAACAACTACAACCACAACAACTCCAACCACAACCACAACGACTCCAACTACAACATCAACAACAACAACGACTACAACAACAACAACAACAGGCACTCTTTTTAATAATAAAATTCTATATAAAAATAATTTTAAATAAAATGAGTAATTAATTGTCTCTTCTCTGCACAAATGTTGAATTAACACACAAAAGTTAATGGACTTTTAATTTTTGTCATACCTAACTTTCTTTTATAATACAGATATGAGATGAAATTTGACTCTGTATCAATTAAGGGGCGAACACACTGAAGACTAATTATTAAATATTGCACTCAATTATGTTCGATATCAGAGGTTTTTTGTTTCATTTTGAAACTGCTGTAAAAAAATTAGATCCAAAATTAAATGTCCAAAACATTTTTGTTGTCGTCTATTATTGGCCAAAAATGCATATTTTTTTTCTTTATAATCCACCTAAAATAAAGCCTCCGGTGTTCTATTTTTCAACCTTCCTCAGGAGAAAGGCTTTATTTTAAGGGTGGGTCGTTCTACTTCTGCAGTTAAGGGTGGGTCGTTCTATTTCAGCAAGAGGGGAGGGGTTCAATATTCCACCCCCTTTCAAGTGGGGAGAGGGTTTATTTCAAGGGGGGCTTTATAGGGAAGAAATTACGTTTACCATTTACCATACATTTAGTTTGCACCGCATGTACAGCCACACTGGTGTTTGATCGTACTCAGGGAGGCATTGCGGCACCAACCAAGTCTGCATGTCCAACAACCACATGCCCGGGAGGCAACAACGCGGAGTATTTGCCCCGGGGTGCAGCCGCGTTTGATGTGCAACAGAACGCGCAGTGCGCGAGTCCATGCGTGTGCGACACCGCCAACGTGTGCTATCAGCCTGCGGGGGTGACCAACGGCAACATTTTGGTACGCCTCACCACCCAGTGTCCAGCTACCTGCGCAACTTCTGATGGTATACCCGACTTTAGGGGGGGGGGGGGAGGAGGGGGAGGGAGGGTGGGATTAGTGCCAAATCAGGGATTTGAAATATCCACAAGGATTTCATTTGTACGGTTACTAAAAATGAAAAATTTTAATTAGGAGTCACCCTTTGATGGAACGTGCCAGGATTTGGGTTGGGGCCGGGGAAGAGCAGCGGCTATCGGGGGTCTGGACCGGGGTAGTGGGTACTCAAATGGATGCTTTTGTTGAGGTTTTTTTTAAATGTTTTAAAAAAATTTTTAAAAACTTTTTCGGGCCATTACTTTCCCCTACTCCCATGACACGTCCCGGTGTCAATACTGGCATTTCTGGCCACAAAATAAGCTTCTAACTTTTCCCTCTAAGGTTGTACAATACAAGCGCTTGTGCTCGGCACGAGCCCAAGGACCACCGGATGTTTTGCGCTGCAAGGCACACAAACATGCCGTTACCAAATTGACGATACGTTCAATGTCAAGTACGTGGCCTGCAATGGATGTCCGAACCCTAACACATTGACATGTGGCGGCATGGTGCCTTGATTAATTGATCATACCTATTTGCGGTATCCCTTTTAAATAACCCGGGTCTCTATTTTTCCAATCCTTGCTCAAAATGGAGGCGGCTCTCTGAAGAAAGATGGGCCTGAGCCTTTATTTGAGGGGTATGTATTAAATATGTTATTTCTTATTTCTTATTGTGTATTGATTTATTATAAATAATGTTATTTAAGTGTTACGTGTTGAACCTCATTTTTGAATTAAAAAACCCAATTTTAAATTTGGTACCATAATAAGCCATTAAACCACCCGTGTCCGTAATTGCTACATAGCACTGCAAAAAAATAAATAAAGAAAATTTCAATTAGTTTGACGTTCAAACAGGCTCGTGTATCCAGGGGATGGGGGCGGGAAGTGGGTTGGGAGGGGGGGGGGGGGAATTCCCCCCTCCCCTCCCCTCCCCCTGGAAGAAATAAAAATTTAGCTTTTCCCCAGCAAAAAAAAAAGAATCTTCCCAATCCTCCCCCTCCCCCCGAAACCAAAAATTCGGGAAAATTTGCCAATCCCCCCCCCCACACCAAAATTTTCTGGTTACGGCTTGCGTTCAAATGCATAGTTTTTACCAGTTTTGTTTGAGACCAACAATTTTTTGGGACCGGTACCAGACACCGGGACTCGGGTCCATTTTGGGACCGGGACTTCGTGATACAATTTTGGAATGTATTTATTTTTTAAAATCATGGTATTCAGGTCTGGAACTCCCGAACAATACTGGTTTTTATTTATTTTTTAACAATAAACAATCCAATTAAGAAAACTGCATCAGATAAAGTGGATAAAAAGGAAAAGGAATAATTTGGTGATGTGACCTAGTAATAAATAAATGTGCACTATCAATAGTGGTTCGTTGCTCATCTGCACAGCATATTTTTTAATCCGCGTTGAATAGGAAGTTTATCCTTTAATACGTAAATGCTTGACCACCATGATTTATATAATATTTTGTCTCTACTAAGGTTAAAATGAAAATCCCGTTTTTTTGCGAAATTTAAATTGTATTTGGGCGAGTTTCGGGTTGGAAAGGTCAAAATGGCGTAACAAGACGCCAAACTCGCAGATGTTTGACAACAAAAAGTAGCTTAATTTTTCCCATTATTGAATGTGATCAAAACTTACCTTACCAAGTTAATTGTCAAACCGAATTATTTAGGGGCTAATGAAGTTCATGCAAAACCCAACATTTTTTCTGCTATTTGCAAGTTGTCTTATAATTTTGGGGCGTCAACAAACAAATTGTTGCATGCAATCAGCGACTGCAGCTCCACCGACGACAACAAATGTACCACCACCAATCACAACAACGGCATTAACGACGACAACTACGGCACGTGCAACTACAATGACACCAGCTACAACTATGGCATCTGCGACTACAATGACATTAACGACAACTACGACACTTGCGACTACAATGGAACCAACGACAATTACGGCATCTACGACTACAATGGCACTAATGACTACAGCTGCTACACAAGCATTTGGCACAACAACGACAATTACGGCACCTACGACTTCAATGGCACTAATGACTACAGCTGCAACACAAGCATTTGGCACAACAACGACAGCACCACCAACGACGATATCGGCACAAACAACAACAACGGCATCTACGACGGTAATGGCACCAACGACAACAACCGAGACCACTCCAACTACAACGACTTCACCTACAACAATTCCAACCACAACCACAACGACTCCAACTACAACAATCACGACAACGATGCCTACAACCACAACAACGACTCCAACTACAACAACCCCGACAACAACGCCTACAACCACAACCACAACGACTCCAACTACAACAACCACGACAACGACGCCTACAACCACAACAACGACTCCAACTACAACAACTCCAACCACAACAACTCCAACCACAACCACAACGACTCCAACTACAACAACCTCGACAACAACGACTACAACAACGACGACTACAACAACTACTACAACAACAGGCATATTTAAAACAATTATAAAATTCATGGTTTCAAGGGGGCTAGATAAAAAAGTCGATTTTTAGGGGTTCTTTTTATTTGTAGATCCTCGGGGCGACGATCTTTTTGTCCAGTCGATAATTTTAGGGGTGGGGATAATAATGGAGTACTTTAGGGGCTAGGAGTACAGCCCCTACCCCCCTGCTGATTACGCCCTGATATTTTATCGCACATTTAGTTTGCACCGCATGTACTGCCACACTGGTGTTTGATCGTACTCAGGGAGGCATTGCGGCACCAACCAAGTCCGCATGTCCAACAACCACATGCCCGGGAGGCAACAACGCGGAGTATTTGCCCCGGGGTGCAGCCGCGTTTGATGTGCAACAGAACGCGCAGTGCGCGAGTCCATGCGTGTGTGACACCAGCAACTTGTGCTATCAACCTACGGGGGTGACCAACGGGAACATTTTAGTACGCCTCACCACACAGTGTCCGGCTACCTGCGCAACTTCTGATGGTATGCCTTTAGGGAGGAATTATGTCAAATCAAGGATGTATCCACGAGGCAGGGATTATGGAAAAATAAAGAAAAAATCCACGAAAATGGAAAAAATCGAGCCTGAGTATGAAATTTTGATTTGTCGCTTGAACAGACTACCAAGACAAACCAGGATTTGATTAAAGGCAACATATAATGGTTGACGAACCGCAAACCATTTTTAAATTTAAATAACATTTTACTTAGATATGTACGTACCAGGGGTGGGACTTGTCCAAAAAAGCGAGAGCGAGATTTTTGCGAAGGCAAGATTTTCAAAAATATCGAGAGTACGCGAGACACACAAAACCCCAATCATGATAAGTACGTCCCCATGTCAAATGCTGTCAATTGCCGGCCGTCAATGGACTTTCAACTTTCCCCCCTAAGGTTGTACAATACAAGCGCTTGTGCGTGGTACGAGCCCTAGAACCATGGGCTGTTTAGCCCTGCAGGGCACACAAACATGCCGTTACCGAATTGACGATACATTCAATGTCAAGTATGTGGCCTGCAATGGATGTCCGGACCCTAACACATTGACATGCGGCGGTTTAGTGCCTTGAATGATCTTATTTATTTGCAATGATAATGCTTTTAAACAAATCAATCATCGTCATTTTTAAATTCGGGATGTCTGGGTCAAGTTCTTTGAGAATAAGGCAAGCCCAATAAAAGTGACAACAAAAATATGTGCATTTAAACATAGAAAATAAGGAATTAAAATTACTTAGTATAATTTCAATAATTTAAAATAAATATAATGGATAGCAAATATGCAAAGTATAATTTGTAATAATGAAATTGAATTTACCGTATTTCCTGTATTGGAGCAGCTCCCCTTCAATAGAGCCCCCGGTTTTTTGTGAGTGTGAAAGTAGAGCAGCCTTCGAGGGCTCTAATGTCGGGAAATACGGTATGCATATTTTATATTTTGTCCAACAGATTGCATTAGTCTATTTATTGTTATTACTTTATTTTGTGTATTAAAACTAGAGATCAGAAACCAGACCAATCAGTAAACAATACAAGAATTGTTTATATTGGTCTTTCATAAACCAATATATTGGCAATTACAATTATTACCAGCGAGTTTTTTGTAAAAAATTGACCAACAAACAAGCAAAGCAACACTTATTGGTTTTTTCTTTGATTTTTACCAAGGTTTTGTATTGGTACCAATAATAGTACTGATATTGTTTGGCTTTCTATTGGATTGTCTGATCTCTAATTATTGATCTATTTAAATTTAAATATCCTAAGTTATATTTGAAATGTCATTTGTGTCCTCCGCACATTTTTGTTGCTGTTGATTTGTCGTCATTGTTGTTGTAGGAGGTTGTGATGCTGCGGCTGTAAGCACTGACA
>JAKKIK010001304.1:0-17412 GCA_024500135.1 Heterodera carotae | reverse complement strand
TCCCCCCCCTCCCCAGCCGGGGGAGACGGGGGCCTCCCCCCCCGCTCAACCCCCCCCCCCCCCCCCCCCCCCCCCCTCCTCTTGCTCCTGATCGATCAGCTTCACACTCTTTCGTCCATCGTTTTTTTTCTCTTACCGCTCCCGTCCGTCTTTGATGCTTCTTCTTCCGTGCTTCCGCCCGTTCACTTCCATCCGCCCCTGGTCCCCCTCTTCCTTCCTCGACCCCCAAGGGGACAATTTTGGTGACTTCATCATTTGCCCGCTCCTCCATCAGCTCTTCCATCACTGCTGCTGATGATGGCCTGGCTGTTTCTTGCCCTGTTGCTCATCTCCGTGATCCAAGCCCCCAATTCGTTGATGCTTCTTCCGTGATCCCGCCCGTTCACTTCCATCCGCCCTTGCCCCTCTTCCTCGACCCCCAAGGGGACAATTTTGGTGAACTCATCTTTTGCCCACTGCAGCCCCCGTCTTTCCTCCTCTTTTCCTCCTCCATCAGCTCTTCCACCTCTGCTGATGATTGATGATGGGGTGTTTCTTGCCCTGTTGCTCATCTCCGTGATCCAAGCCTTCCTCGACCCCCAATGGGACAACCAAGCCCCAATCTTTTGATGCTTCTTCCGTGCTTCCGCCCGTTCACTTCCATACGCCCCTGCCCCCCCCCTCTTCCTTCTTCGACCCCCAAGGAGACAATAATTTTGGTGACTTCATCCTTTGCCCGTCTTTCCTCCTCTTTTCCTCCTCCATCGGCTCTTCCACCTCTGCTGATGATGATTATGCTTCTTGCCCTGTTGCTCATCTCCGTGATCCAAAACTGTTGTCGCTTTTGCTCTTCTTCCACGTCCGGTGACGAATCTGAGGAATTTTGTGATGCTTCTTCAAAATGCGGAGCAGATTTAGTAAAAAAATACAAAATCAATCATTATTCCGTCCATCATTTACTGTTTCTTTGCCCAGCTGATCTCTCCCGTTGAACATATTAGGGCATTTTTGAACTCACAGGTGTCGGATGGTTGACCAAACATCATTTATCATTTTAAGAGCTAATCCCTTTAATAACCCTCCCTCCCCCTCATTGAGAGGATTAACTCCCCAAATAGAGGCGCCGATCCTTCTTTTTGAGTGGAGAACAGAGTTTTTCTAATTTTTCCAATTGTCAATAGTGGGGGGGGGGGGCTTTATTCAAGCCCACCGCCAACCAGAAAGGTGGGCTTTATTGGTTTAATATAGTGGAGGAATACCACCTATTTAACAAATACTTCTACAACGGTTGCTTTTTCAGGTGAACCTTAAAACCTCTAACCGATTCGGCATAACAATGCCAAAGGGTTTTCATTCGAAAACCATGGCAAAAATGCTGGCTTTTTTGAAATCAAATAAATGAAAATTTTCTATATTTGAGCCATCCGCTGGCTTTTGCGTACCTGTTTTAGAAGCACTCGCCGGTGGCTCCCAATTTTCGATCATCGACTATGCTAAATTCAATGCTAATTTGTGTAATTACTTATTGTGATTGAATTTCCCCTACCATGTCAAAGATTTTGGCATTTTCTCCCCAGCCCATCCCCAACCACTTTTTTCGCCACTTTTGGACTATTCCTCGACCCAGCCATTTATGGGCCTCTTGCCCAATCCCAGGCATGCCAGGCCTTTCCTACCAATTTCTGGCACTTTCCTCCGTTGCCTTACATGCTGTAAAAGATCTCGATTCGAAAATTCCTTAAATAATGCCCCCAGGGGTCTCAATTTTTCAACTCTCCTCAAAAGGGGGGCTTTGTTTCAGGGGGGCTCTACTTCATTGGGCTCTATATTCCAACCCCTCTAATAAGGGGGACCTTTTTTCAAGGGGAAGCTTCAAATTAAGGAAATACGGTACCTTCGTTCAAATTAAACACACCTTTTTTAGCGTGCTTTTACAATCCTGATTCCTCCTTATTCATCATTATCAGCATGAAGTTGTTCCTGCTCGGCGCCATTCTCCTGGGCGTTTTGCTGTGCCAATGCCAAGCGGACTCTGCGGGTCCTGATGCTGAGGAGGTAATCATTTGGTTCAGCGCGGGCGACTTTAGGAAGAGAAAAATTGTGTAAATTAAAAATTTACTCAATCGAAATATAGACGCCCCCCCTCCCTTTGAAGCCCCCCTTCTAATTGACGCCCCCCTTGAAGGGGTATTGAAAAATAGACGCCCCGGGGCGTCTATTAGAGGAAATACGGTATATATATATATGTTGCAATCGGGCATTCCTGACTTTTTTTTTTTGGTTTGAGGGGTCCGGAATTCCACGTCCCGGACTTACACCTGATATTTTAGAACGACTATCTGCCCCCCGCCGACATTGTGTCGGACACTTACATGATTTACTACATTGTGGCTTTTGCTGTAACGGCAACCGTTTTCGTCATTCTCGGCACTGCTGTTCTCCTCTATTTTTGCTGCTACCGTCGAAAGCCAAAACCGACCAAAGCAAAGACCACCGGTTTGAGGAGTCCCTCACCTGCTCTTTTTAGGACTCCCCCGCCCCATTTGTTGCCTCTTTTAGAGCCCCTCCTCCTCTCTTTATTGAGCTTCTAACCCCTTTATTGACCCTCCCCCATTTTATATAGCCCCCCCACCCCTTCTTTTTAGAGCACACTTATTTTTGCTTTAGAAATGTACAGGTTTAGTCCGGATTAAAAATGGGTCCCGGCTTTTAAAGTCCCGGTCCCGTTTATCCCTACAATCAATGGCCATTTCTCACTTTCATACACATATAATATTTAAGGCACAAATGGGGATGTTTTCAACTTGGTACTTGATGCTGCGATCGATTTAAAATTCGGGAGTCAACCTGTCGTTGTTGAGGTTGGTTTACCTCAATTATACATACCGTGTTTCCTTCAATAAATCCCCCGGGGACTCTATATTCAGAGCACCTGAAACAGGGGGGGGGGGTAGGGGTTCATTCCAGGTTTTGCCTTTAATTTAGGAAATACGGTATATAAAAAAAATAATAATCCTCACAAAAAGTCAAAAGCATTGACCAATTCAGACTCTGGATTCTGGCCAGGCACTGCCCACGCCTTTTGGTACTGCTTCTTTCGCTTGAGATTTTGGATCGATCAATAAGTCCACATCGGATGACCCCAACGACCACTGATCACCCTTCCTTGATCCTCTCTATCATTTTCTGCCACCTTTGATCACTCCTTGCGCTAAATATTTTCTATTAAAACGCTTTTGATCCGCTAGTGGTCCACATAGGTCACTGAAATTGATTTTGACCAAATCACTTGGCTATGAAGCTGAGTATATTACACAATCCTTTTGGCCGACATCGCGGCGGATCGATCGGTGGGACCAATTTGGACAAGTTCAACCCGTTTTCTACCTTTCTGGACCATTCGACCTTTTTTAGGCGGACCTTTGATCTCGTGGATCGTTCGGTGGGGCCAATTTGGACAATCTATCCCGTTGATCAGCTTTTATCATACAAGTAAATTTCACAATTTCTGATCCATCTGCGATTGTTTCACTAAAACTAATCAATTCTTGTTTTCGCGTATTCTCACACTTCAATTTATTTGGACATCACATCGATTAATCCCACTCATTTTTATCTCATTGATTTACCCATTTTTGACCAATCCATACGGACAAATGATAGCCAATTGGGCCCTCCCCAAATCCATTGATCAGTTTCTGTCTCCCCACCCCAACGACCACTCTGATCACCCAGTTGATCCCCTCTACCATTTTCTGCCGCCTCATGTTCTCTCCATGCGATAAATTCTACATTTTTCCATACGATTTAAACGGTTTTCGATTTACCGCGGTCGAATGGTCCGCGAATGTCCAAATAAATTAGGGTTGCGCCCCGACCCTTCGGGGAGAAGAATGTCGGGGGTCGGGTATTGGGCTATGCGTCGGGTCGGGGATCGGGTCGGGGAATGAGGCCCAAAAATGTCGGGGTCGGGGATCGGGGACGTCGGGGTCGGGGAGCAACACTAAAATAAATTGACCATTTTGGCTATAATTTTTTGGTGTATCTACTCAATTAGCCAATGCTCAAATATTTTTTTTGGTATCCATTTTGGACCAATCCCTTGTATTTCTAGCGAGATATACAGAATCTTTTCGGACTATCCCAAAAAATATGTTTTTTTTTGCTTTGCGCAAATTCCCACACTTCCATAATTTGGATACCGCACCAATTAATCCCATACACAAAGAAAAGAGGGTGTGGAAGTTGCAAAAATCCAAAATCACCAAAAAACGGAGCATCTGACGACAAAAGTTCTGCTGGCCCGTTTGCATTAGAGACCAAGGCAGACAAAATGAACCGTTCAGAAAATTTTTCATAGGGAAAATTTCGATAAACGCGAGATTGAAGTCAAAGTGGCAGGGGGCGGATCAAAACCGCTTGCCTGCGAATCATCAAAAAAAAATTTTTTTTTGCCAACGATGCCAAAATGCTTGCCTAAGTGAAGAGCATGCCGACCAAGTAAAAGGCTTGCCGACCGAAGTGAAGAGCATGCCGACCAAGTAAAAGGCTTGCCGACCGACTAAAAGCGTGCCGACCAAGTGAAGGGCTTTTGCAAATATTGCAAAGTCGACGCAGTGAATATTCATATGTTCTACCATTTAGAAACCTTTTTTTTAACTTAAATATAATTTTTAAACAAAAATTCCAATTATTTGTATTTAATAAAAATAGAAATCAATATTTGTAATATTCATAAGAATTTTCGTGCCATCAAAAAAGGAGACATTTCCGTGCCAACAAATCCACTCGAGAACGAGAGGCATGGCATTGACGTGCCATAACATGCGCATAAATAAGCGTCCATTTTGCTGACTTTAACTCAGTTTTGTTAAATCACTTCCTTCTATATTAGACCCCCCCCCCTCCAAAAAAGCACACTTTGAAGGGAGGGGATGGGGCGGGAGTGTGTAAGCCTGGGAACAATGCAGTTAGATCAATAAAGATTTTTGGAGTTTTTTTATTTTTTGAATTTTCAGAAATGCCACTTTGTATTTTTTTGTTTGTTTGTTAAAGACCCTATTTTTAATTGTAAAAAAAAACTAATCTCGGAAATATCTAGCACTGACGGATTGCCCTTCACATGCGGATTGTCCTCTGTCGGATTTTCCACTGACAATTGTTCGAACCCTTTGTTCGGCTCTCGGACAATCCGTCAGTGGACAATTCGGCAGTATGACCCTCGGATTTCACTTTCATTTTATTCAACTCCATTCCGTTGCCTTTACCTGGTCTTTTTTATCATTTACTTGTTTATACTAGGGTAGGGAATAATCGGGACAAAGAGAAATCAGAGAATTCCCGCAAAACAGGGAATTCTCGGAAGAAAAGCCGGGATCGGGACTAATCTCAGTAGTTTTTTTTTCATCTGATGGATTTCCTTCATTTGTGGATTTTCTTAAAGATTTAAACTGAATATTTGCATGGTTAAGACACACAAACGAATAAAAGATGCATAGAAGTGATCAATTTTGTTAAAAATTTATTCAAACAAAATAGTTTATTATGAGTTTAAAACCATCAATAAAAATCTGATTCAAGCCAGATTTTATTCAGCATGCAAAAATAGGTACAGGCAGTTGAGTGATTGAAAAAAAGAATCTCAACACAAACCAATAAATGGTATTAAAAATGCGACCAATAATTATTGGTTAGTCAAATTGTCGACAAAAAACATTAGTGACCAAAAGCAATAGTTTTTCACCAATTATTTGGTTGGTCCATTTGTCCGGTCTCTAATTTAATCAACACATTAAATTTTAAGGAGAAACAATGGCTTTTATTCGTTGTCCATTTTGGTTTCGGTTGATGGTCATTTTGCTCGTCGCATTTGCATTTGGCGCTTCCACCGAATATGAAAAATGGTTGAAACCATACAAGAAAGTCCAGAAGATGATCATTGAACTTGTCAATGAACCGATCATCTTTCAAGGTTTTTTTTAAGTGCCGGACAAATATGCCCCTCCGTGTTCCTCTCTTTTTTACCGAAATTTAAAAATTTAGGCCCTCAAGGAGACGATGTGAAAATTTTGTCAGACACCGAACAAATTTTTAAAACAAAATTGGATGAATTGGAAAATAAAGTGAATTCCTTATCATTTTCACAAAAATGCAAAATATCATTGGAAGAATTCAAGGAACAAATAAAGAACATAAAAAACGATATTAGTCATGAAATGCAAGGCTATTTTGAGCATGATAAGGATTTGATGGCATATAAGGTGGAGGAAATACGCCAAACAATGCGCGATTTGATGCAACAATTCAACACAATTGTGGTTGAAAATGAATTGGAGTCGTTGAACGAATGGCTAAAACAGCTAACAATGAGAGATCAAAAGCCCGAAGAAGTGTTGGACCATATTTTGGCATTCATTGCCGACAAAAACAATGAAACATTTTGCAGCGTGGCACCATTTGAACATGCCAAAAAAACAATGTCTAAAAATTCAGCAAAAGTGGAGGAAATTGTTGCCAAATTGATGCTGGACGCCAAATTAAGCATCCAATATGGAAAATGGGTGAAACCATACAAGAAAGTCCAGACAATGATCACTGATCTTGTGGAGAATGATCCGATTATTCAAGGTCTTTACACAGCAAAAAATATCAGTGACGCTGTGAAAGTGAAAAAACCAGAAAACCGAAACCCGAAACCGAAAGCCAAAAAACCGGAACTGAAACCAAAAGCAGAAACTCGCAACCCGAAACCGAAAGCCAAAAAACCCGAAACCGAAATTTCGGCCGCGTCACTAATATCCCCATCAAATGTTTTGTTCATCCTTTTTAACAGGATACGCTTTTCATGTGAAAGAACAAACACAAATTTTGGAAACAAAATTGGGTTTTTTAGCAAGGAATGTGAAGCATTCAATAGGAGGAGGCAATCGTGTGGAAGACAATCCTCCAATAGAATATGATCAAATTGTTTATGCACAAAATTATTGTCAACAGCAGCTTAAATATTGGGATAAGATTAGAAAAAAAGAAAAGGGTCAAGCATATTTTGACGCATTAGGGAAAGCAGTTGAAACAATGCATGGTTATATGCCAGATTACAATACAGCGGTGATCAAAAAACAACTGCTGGACATCAATCCGTACGAAATTGACATTGAAAAGTTCAAAAGCTTGTTGGACAAAATGTTAGCGTTCATTAAAGAGAACCAAAGTCATTGTTCCGATACAGCGCCATTTGAACATGCAAAAGCATCTGTTTCTGTTTTACACTCAAAAGTTGAAAAGCATGATGAAATTGACGGGAATTTAGTGGCAAAAAGGAAGCTTGAAATTGTCACGCAATTATTGGCATATGCAAAGTTTAACATTTTAAAAAATGAATTTGGTGCCAAAATCAATTTGTCTGGGACCTCTCCTCCTCGTAATGGCGCCTATTTGATGGACTTTTCTAATGTTTGGGCACAAATCAAAGATGCAATTGTAAATATGCCGGATGACAAGAACAAGCAAGTAAACATGAACACATGGATTTCCCATTTTTGGTTATTTATTTCCGGTATGCTACGTTTCCGGACCGCCGTTTCCTGACCGCTAGAAAAAGGACATTTGCGGACCAAACTTTTATCGAAATTTTTGGAAATTTGCTAGGCTATGCCTCGGCTAAGCTTAGGGGTAATTTTTTCTAATTTATCATAACTTGTTTCTAAGGATATTTTGATACGCTGATCACGAGTATGACCTCCATTTAGACCTATTTCGAACCCCGGACCCGAACTCGAACAAATAGGTAAAAACTTTCTTTAAAACACCGAATTAAAGCTATGGATTAAGCAATATGTTTCAGAAAACAAAAATTTTTGTTAAAAAAGTAGGCTTTTTGTTCGAATTGGGGGTTGGGGTTCGGAACTGGTCAAAAAGAAGCTCAGATTCGTGTTCAGCGCCTCAAAATATCCTAGAAATGAGTTTTGGGAAAAAACTAACCCGAAACATTATCCCTAAGCCTAATCTAGGCCTAGTTTTTGAAAAATTTTGCATTAAAAAAAATTAAATTTCGATTATAAAGTTTGGTCCGGAAATATCCCTTTCCAGCGGTCTGGAACTGTCCAGTTCCCTTTATTTCGGTGCTACGTCATTTTGCCACACTCGCCAATGTCTTTAAAAATAAGCAAATATGGGTTTGTATTTTATAAGCCAAAATAAAATAAATTTATATTTATTATTTATTTTGTAATGTTCATCAAAAATCAATAACACTTCAGTAGGGGTGGCCGAACCTTTCGTCACTGCCCTTTTCGTCACTGACCGTTTCGTCACAGAAAATAAATACAAAAAAAATATGAAACTAAATCAGGGTGCCTTCGAAATTTTTCTGAAATAAGAACATCAAAGGTTAAAAATAAGATTTAGAAGTCCAAAATAAGCGCATTTTATTCAAAAGAATCAGCCTTTGTGACATTTTTCTCATCGCCAACAATTTTTTTGAGCAATTTTGGGACTTGAAAAGAAAAGAAATTTGTTTGGGCGGGTTCTGGCGGTGCCGATAGGCGCCGCCAGAAAAATTTGGAAGATTTGAACTCTCCAAATCAGAACATTTCTTACAAATAAGAACAAATGGCACCTCTGAACTAAATTTAGAATTTTGAACTTTGTTCGAATTCGGGTCTGGGTTTCGGAATTCGGCAAAATGGATGTCAGAATCGGGGTCAGCTATCCCGAAAACCCCAAATGGAAAAAAAGCCTTTTTGGTTTTTGCCCACTTGAATTTCAAAAATTTGTCTACACAATAAAATCTTCAATACATTTTAAATATATGGAAGTTGACAATTATCAGTAGGGCTGCTAAAAAAAAGGGCACCAAAAAGGCATTATTTCGGCCCCCACGTTTCGGCCCCAGGGTCATTTCGTCCCCAAAATTTCGGCCCCCACGTTTCGGCCCCAGGGTCGTTTTGTCCCCAAAAAATCATACGTGTTTTGTCCAATAATCGTACCTGGATTAAGGCTAATTATCGCCCCGGGTTTTTTGTTGCGGTTTTTTGCTACCAAAACAATTAAATCTGATTCCTCAATTTCCGTATGGATAAGCACAAGGCAGGCAAAAAAAAATTTAGGAACTCTCTAAACAAATGCGTGAATGGTCTGAAAGGGTGCAGCCAAAGACGCTCGAACTGAAGGAGAAGATAAGCGATCAATTGGAGGAACTTAAGTCCAAATTTGACAAATTACCTAAGTGGGACATTAATAAGTACATAAACAACGATAATAATTTCTGGGAAAATTTGATTCCAAAATCTATAAAATTTTGTCAAACCGTTGTTCCAAAATATATGAAATTTTGTCAAAATGTTGTAATCACAATGCAAAATGTGGGGATGCAAAGTGTTGAAATGTATGACTTGGTGGATGCCATTGACAATTCGCCAAAAACGGACAAAAGGGAACTACACAAACGCATTCATACTCTGCGCGACTTCATAAAAAGCGAAAAGACAAAGTTCGACAAATTCCGGTAAATTCAGCGTAAATTTGTCGTATTAAAATAAAAACAAATTATTAAATTTTAGTGGCTTTCCTTTTGGTGATGATCAGTAACATTGAAAACCAATTGATGTGTACATATCGTATTTCCTCTATTTGAAGGCCCCCCTCCAATTGAAGGCCCCCCAGAAGTTTGAAATTTTTACTACTAAATTAACTGAAAAATCCAAACTGGACCTCACAGGCACTCTATCGAAAACTGATGCGATTTTCGTTTTCGTGATCATTGAGTTAATGTTGGTAATGTATTTTTCAGTTACGTATTTATGGTCAAAAAAATTTCAAAATATTTTGAAAAAAGGACCCTTATGATACGATGACACTCATCGCGACAGAAAATAGGTATGCCACAAAGAAAATTCGCTTATTTGAAGATAAAAATTTTTTGAAAAAGTACATTTAGAAAAATATATGAATTTCTCAGAATTTCGAGTTTCTTTAAGTTTATTGGATTTAGAATCAAAACTGAGTATTTGATCAAACGGACCTTTGTTAATGAAAAATTTAACAAATTAAAAAATTTTGTTGATCAGAAGAAGGACTCCCTCCATTTGAAGGCCCCCCTCCATTTGAAGGCCCCCTAGACGAGGATTGAAAAATAGAAGGTCCGGGCCTTCAATTAAGGAAATACGGTATGCACACCATCCAGCAGCAGGAGCAGAAGATAGGGAAGGCAGGGCTTTCAACTGATCAGAAGAGTGACCAATGATCCATTTTTACTGACTCGGCATTATTATTTTTAAAAAGCTATTAAAAGCAAATGCTTTATAGCAGAAACTAAGTGGTTAATGTATCTTCAAAAATAGATTTTTTTGGTGAAAAACTAAATTTTCATGCGTGAATCTTCAAGAGTTGATTGATCGAATCGCTTAGCTCCTGGTTGCGGTTTTTTCTGTTTGTGGGTGGACATTTTCATTAAAAATTATTTGGAATAATTTTCAAAAGAATGTAAATATTACTACACTATGTAGAGTATTAATTAAAAAAAGATTTTGAAATGATTTTGAACCTCGGATGTCAACAATTACATGAAAGCCGTCTTTCCATCCAGGAAAATTATTAGGAATGCTGTTGTTGTATGTATGCGTTAAACATTGGACTTTTTAAACTCTATGTGACATTTAACATTTTTATTTATTTTCATCCTGTACTTGATTTCTTGATTTTCTGTGAATTTTATTTTTTGACATTTCGTGTTGCACCACTAAACTTTTTGGTACCTTGTGGTTGCTCGAATAAATTAAATTAAATTAAGCTAAAGATACCGTATGTCCTCTATTAGCCGCCCCGGGCGGCTATTTTTCAATACTCCCTCGAGAGAGGGGGCGGCGGCTATTTTTCGACTTTAATTCCCACAATTTCCCCGAAGATTCTAACGAATGATCACTAAAATAAATTCATAATTTTTATCTGAAACTAATCAGTTTCTTTAAAAATTCCTGCCAAACGTCTGAAGGTATTATACAATGAATCCGAAAGTCAAATAGACAAAAAAATTTGGGTGTTAAAAACTTCCATAAATGATTTTTAAATCGAAAAACGAGCGGTTTTATGGTACCTAATATATATTCGACATTCAGACAATCTTAATAATAAGCTCTCAATCACAAACCAGACCACCCTGCATCGAAATTTAACAGAGCCGTACTAAAATATTTGCGGTTTTGGATCTCTATCGGATTTATAGATAATCCTACTGGTCCTATCCTCAAATTTTTAATTTTTTTTTTATTGTTTGCATCTTCACTTTGTTGTTAGGATTTGCAATCCACAGGCAAAATAAACTTCGTTGGTCCGGGGTACTTTTAAACCAGGTAGTTCTATCCGTAATGTTCACCAAAAACAATTTTTTTTTCCTAAAAATTTTTCCCCTAGAGAAGGGGGGCGGCATTCGGCACTCGCGGACCATTCGGCACTCGGATCGGAAGCGAATCTGGGTGCCTTTAAAAAAATTCGTTTAAGCTTATGCCTCCTATTTATTACTGCATGCAATGTCGTAAATTGGGCACAGTGTTTGATGGCACCCAGCGTTTTGAGGAATCGCTGTCCAAGATGACGGTAAAGTTTTGTGCTGGCGCGCCGAAGGAAATTTCGCCATAATATTGGGCCTGGAAAATTTTTACCATATTTATATATCTAATTTTTTTATTTATTTTAAACTTGGTATATCCGCGCCTTGATTGTTGTTCCTTTTGGACCTAGGATTCCGGACTTTTGGATGTAACACGGAATTCCAGAGTTTGATTTTAGGCATCTGGTCATAACTAGTGGTCCGTATGCTCAACAATTTATAAACCGTTTTTTAAACTTACATTTATTAATTTAAACAGAAATTCCAGTTATAAATTATTTAATAAAAGTGGAAATCAATATTCGTAATAATTCACAAGAATTTTCATGCCATCAAATCCACTCGAGAAGGGGCAGGGGCATTGTTGTGCCAACAAATCCACTCAAGGAAAAGGGGCATTTTAGTGCCAACAAATCCATTCGAGGAAAAGAGGCATTGTTGTGCCAACAAATCCACTCAAGGAAAAGGGGCATTTTCGTGCCAACAAATCCATTCGAGGAAAAGAGGCATTGTTGTGCCAACAAATCCACTCAAGGAAAAGGGGCATTTTAGTGCCATCACTCGAGGAGAAGGGGCAGGGGCATTGTTGTGCCAACAAATCCACTCAAGGAAAAGAGGCATTTTCGTGCCAACAAATCCACTCGAGGAAAAGGGGCATTGTTGTGCCAACAAATCCACTCGAGGAAAAGGGGCATTGTTGTGCCAACAAATCCACTCGAGGAAAAGGGGCATTGTTGTGCCAACAAATCCACTCGAGGAAAAGGGCATTGACGTGCCATAAAATGTGCGTAAATACGCCTCCATTTTGCTGACTTTTATTCAGTTTTACTAATCCATTCCTTCTATATTAGACCCCCTCCCTTCAGAAAAGCACCATTTTGGTGGGAATGGAATTGGGCGGGGGTATGTGAGCCCGGGACAATTCGGTTTAAAATGACTTTATTTTCATTCCTTCCTCGAAATCGAACATGTTCTGGTGGTTTTCAAAAAAAAAAAATAATATAAGTAGAATTATGAACAAAAAATTCATTTTTTAGCTTTATAATATACTAACTACATACTGTAACTTTTTTTTTGGGAATTGAACTCAAATAATAAAAATTGTTATTGGAGGTAGTGGGCCTGGCGGTGCCGAAAGGCGCTGGCAGTAAAATTTTGTCAATTTAAAGCAAATTTTGTTAAGCAAATTTGGCCCAAAATTGCATAAGACAGAATTTCACTCTTAATTTTGATCTTTTTTTGCGCAGATGCACGTAAATCGTGATGGGGTGGGTCATAAGTAGGGTGTCCAATTATATGCACATAAAATTGCAAAATATGTGCATAAAATATGCACCAAAAATGTCAAAATATGCACATAAACCTAAAATTTCTAATAAATTTTTGATTTTTATTCGGCAAAAAAAAAGAGATGTTTTAGGGATTTATTTTCCGGAATTTAGGAAAATATGCTTTTTTAGGGGTGCATTTTTCAGAATTTTGGAAAAATCGACATTTTAGGGGTGCAATTTTTAAAAAATTGAAAAAATCGATTTTTCAGTGGTTCAATTTTTAAAAAATTGGGAAAATGCCGAAATATGCACATAAAATATGCACATAACGCCAAAATATGCACAAATATGCAAATATGCATATAAATCGCGAAATATGCAAAAATATGCAAAATATGCATATGGATATCCATCAATAGAAGCTTCAAACCAAGCTAAAAACATGTTTTTCGTGCCTTTCAGGTACATGCCATTCCAGGAAAAAAATATGCATGTGCATATAATTGGACACCCTAGTCATAAGGACACGGCACTGGTTTTAAAATTTGAAAAATTTTTCGGATCTTATTAAAGAAATTTAGCAAATATTGATATTACAAGTAGGGTAGCACGGGACCGGGGCTTTTGGCCAAAACCGGGACCGGGGCTTTTTCAGGTTGAAAAACCGGGGCTTTTTTGGCTGGGAAAACCGGGGTAAAACCGGGGCGGGACCGGGACCCGGCCAAAACCGGGGCACTGGTACTCATTTGGACGCTCGGTATTTTGAAAAAGCCCCGGTCCCGTGCTACCCTAATTACAAGTAAAAATTGGCATTAATGTTAACCAATTTTTTAATTGGCAATATGTCTCTCAATGTTTAAAATATAAGCGAGTAATTTGGTACAAAAACCCAATCTTTAGGGGTGCAAGTTTAAAATTTTTAATTTTCAAACGTCTCAGATATTCTATTCTCTTGTTTTGCTAGAGTCAAACATTATCTGTCGTTTTAGTTTCTCTTTTTATTAACAGATTCTAAAAATAGTTTACCCCCCAAAATATAAGCGTGAATTAAGCTCTTTGACCCTACTTTTTTGTAGGAAAATTCCGTTTTTTTTTGGCTTCAAATCTCTCAATTTTGCCTTAATTTCCCTTAAAATGTCCTATGATTTTCAAAATTTTTCCCGGCGGCGCCTGTCGGCACCGCCGCACCTCCCTTAAAAACATCTCAAGTGAAAACAAGACGCGAAAAAGCGAACAAATTGGACCTAATTCTGTTAACAAATTTAGTTCATTTTTTCAAAATTTTCTAGGCGGCGCCTATTGGGCCTCCTCCTCTCCCCCGCCAAATGAAATTTTGATTTTCGGTTTTCAAGCCGCAAAACAAGCGCAGCACGCTTCGCCCACCGCGTAAGCAGGCGTGCCAAAAAAATGACCACTCAAAAATGTTGTTTTAATTCATTCATTTGTTATTTTTACGTTAAATTGCATGTTATTGATCAATTTAGGCCTTTTAATTGTTTTTTTAACATTTTACATTCATTTTGCGAAATGCTTATTTTTGAGGTCCAAATCTTAGATTTAAGACCGTTTGTGCTTATTTTGACAAAAAAAAACTTGGGAACATTGAGTTAGTTCAATAAGATTTTTGGAGTTTTTTTTGTTTTTTTTTTTGAATTTTCAGAAGTGTTCATGACTTTTTGATGTAATATGGAATTCCGTAATTTTATTTTGGGCATCTGGTTATAAATAGACATCGAACCAAACAATTAATTGATCGACAAAACTGATTAATTGGACCGGTAAATTGATCAATTAATTGGTTGATGAATTTGAAGAAATGTCAATAAAAATTGCAATACAGATAAAATGATCAATTAATTGGTTGACCCGGTTTTCTGATCTCTAGTTATAACCACTGGTCCATATGTTCTATAATAAAAAACTTTTTTTTAAACTTACATATAATATTTTAAACAAAAATTCCAAGTATTTGTAAATTATGTATTTAATAAAAATGGAAATCAATATTCGTAATAATTCACAAGTATTTTCGTGCCAACAAATTCACTCGAGGAAAAACGGCATGGCATTGACGTGCCATAACATGCGCATAAATACGCGTCCATTTTGCTGACTTTTTATTCAGTTTTACTATCCATCCCTATGTATATATTATACCCCCCCTCCTTTCCGAAAAGCACCATTTTGGAGGGAATGCGATTGGGCGGGGTTATGTGAGCCCGGGAATAATGCAGTTATTTCAAAAAAGATTTTTGTGTTTTTAATTTAAGAATTTTCAGAAATACCATTTAAAGTGTTTCTTTTTGTTTGTTAAAGACCCTATTTTTAAAATTTAAAAGAACGAACATCGGAAATATCTAGTACTGACGGATTGTCCTCTGTCGGATTTTCCACGGACGGGTTGCTCCCGGACAATTCGTCAGTGGACAATTTGGCAGTATGACCCTCGGATTTCACCTTAATTTTATTTATCTCCATTTCCGTTAACCATCATATTAAAAATCTGATTCAATCCACTTTTATTCAGAATGATTGAAAAAAAGACTCAATACAAATCAATAAATGATACCAAAAATGCAGCCAATTCTTGGCTGGTCAAATCGTAAAAAAATATTAGGGACAATAGCGAATTTCACTACATAATTATTGGTTGGTCTGTTTGTCCGGTCTCTAATTTAAATCAAACACATTAATTATAAGGAGAAAAATGATTTTTATTCGCTGTCCATTTTGGTTTCGGTTGATGGTCATTTTGCTCGTCGCATTTGCATTTGGCGCTTCCACCGAATATGAAAAATGGTTGAAACCATACAAGAAAGTCCAGACGATGATCACTGGACTTGTCAATGAACCGATCACTTGTCAAGGTTTTTAAAACGCCGGACAAATATGCCCATGCCCATCCGTATTCCTCTCTCTTTTAATCAAAATTTTCAAAAAAAAATTTTTAGACTCTCCAGGAGCGCTTATGAAACTTTTGCCAAATATCGAACAAATTTTTAAAACAAAACTGGATAAATTGGAAAAAAAAGTGAAGTCCTTGTCATTTTCAAAAAAATGCGAAACATTGGGAGAATTCAAAGTACAAATAGAGGGCTTAAAAAAGGATAGTAATCGGGAAAAGCAAAAATATTATGAGCATGATAACGAGGCGCTTGCAAACTACGTGGCGATATTACGCAAAAATACGCGCGATTTGATGCAACAATTCAACACAATTGTGGTTGAAAATGAATTGGAGTCGTTGAACGAAGAAACTTGGATAAAAAAGCTAACAACAACAAAGCAAAAGCCCGAAGAAGTGTTTGTCCATATTTTGGAATTCATTGCCGACAAAAACAATGAAACATTTTGTACCGCGGCGCCATTTGAGCACGCAAAAGCATCAATGTCTAACAATACAGCAAAAGTGGAGGAAATTGTTGCCAAATTGATGCTGGACGTCAAAGATAGCATCCAATATGGAAAATGGTTGGAACCATACAAGCAAGTCCAAACAATGGTCACTGATCTGGTGGAGAATGATCCGATCATTAAAGGTTCTTACACAATCTAAATGCTCCCCATTAAATCTTGTTCATCCTTTTTAACAGGAAATTTCGGTACTGAAGAAATTACTGCAGAACAATTACAAGATTTGGAAACAAAATTGGGTTCTTTAGCAACGAATGTGGGGTATTCATTAGGACACAATTTACATGTTCAAATTGTTTATTATCAAATAGTCAATGCACAAAAATGCTGTAAATTGCTGCGCAAAAGTCTTGGTATAAATGGAAAACCAACAGCAGATAGTCAAGCATATTTGGACGGATTATTGGCAAAAATTCGCGCAACAATTCATGGATTTATGAAAGAATACAATACAACGGTGATTAAAAAACAATTGCTGAACTTCTATGAGATAACATCTGGCTTTGACATGGAAAAGTTCCAAAACTGGTTGGACAACATGTTAGAGTTCCTTAACAAGAACCAAAGTCATTGCACCGATACAGCGCCATTTGAACGCGCAAAAGCATCGGTTTCTGTCGGTTCAGTGCCATTTGAACGCGCAAAAGCATTTGTTTTTACTTTGAACTCAAAATACGCGAGGCATGAAATTGTCACGAAATTAGTGGCATATGCATTGTTTAACATTTTGAAAAATCAAGTCGAAATTGCTTTGTCTGATGAGACGCATCCTCCTCATATGGATGGCGTCAGTTTGATGGACTATGCTAATGTTTGGGTGCAAATCAAAGCATATTTTTGCAATTTTATCATTTATTTTGCACATTTTTTTAAAGCGCGGATTCATATTTGCTAAAAAATAAACGATTAAAATGGGCAATTATTTGAAATATTCAAAATAATCTGCATTTTATTTCATTTCGAGATGTTCTAGGATAAAACTGGTCCTCCTTTCTGATAAAATTGTTTTCAAATGAAAAAACTGTCAATAACAAAATCCCATCAGAAAAATCAAAAATCCATTGATGAAATACCGTATTTTCTCCATTTGAGGGCCCCCCTCCATTTGAATGCCCCCCTCCATTTGAAGACCCCTCTCCATTT
>JAKKIK010001303.1:0-17426 GCA_024500135.1 Heterodera carotae | reverse complement strand
GGCGTTTCGTAAATCCGCCACATGGGCGTTTCGTAAATCCGCCACTATGGGCGTTTCGTAAATCCGCCACCATGGGCGTTTCGTAAATCCGCCACCATGGGCGTTTCGTAAATCCGCCACCATGGGCGTTTCGTAAATCCGCCACCATGGGCATTTCGTAAATCCGCCACCATGGGCGTTTCGTAAATCCGCCACCATGGGCGTTTCGTAAATCCACCACCATGGGCATTTCGTAAATCCGCCATTTTTTGCAAGTTTTGGGCTAATTAACTAACTTATTTTATTATCCAACCCATATCAACAAATCTGGTATCATTAGAAATTTGTGTGTGTTTGAAATAGGGTTCATGGGGACTTTTCACAAAAACCGGGACCAAGTTAGTCCCGGTCAAAAAACCGGGACTATTCTGCTGGAGTCCCGGTAGAAAATCCGGGACCGGGACTAGTCCCAAGTGAAAGAACCGGTACTAGTCCCGGTCCCGTTGAACCCCAGTTTGAAACAATGCTTAAGCAGAAGCTAAGCAATAAATTCATTCAAGTTACTATTTCCGGTATTTATGCAGCAAGAGCTAAAATTTCAATTTTTTAAACCCATATAAAAGGTGTTCAGATATTATCGGGATCGCTGACCACAAATGCGATATCCTTTTAGCCCAATTCCGAACCCTGGATCCAAATTCGAACGAAAAAGTCGAAAGAAACAATTTTTTAATTTGTTCAGGCTCATCTAATTATTATACGTACATAGGTGTAAGAAATTAACAATGCGAAAATTTTGTTCCGGGGTTCGAACTGATTTGTGAGTGAAGTGGATGCCATATATCGATTGAATAATAAAAAAGGTTAGTTAATTAGCCCAAAACTTGCAAAAAAATGGCGAATTTACGAAACGCCCATGGTGGCGGATTTACAAAACGACCCAGCACGCTTTCAAGCAATCGCTATCACTATTATGATTGCGGACATCAAAGTATATGGACATGTCACGAGCATGTGGAATCGACAGCTCGCTTTTGCAACGCTTTGTTTGACATTCACAACGGCAAACAGTTCAATTTTGACGAATTCAAAAAGCGATTTCCGCAGAGAGACAACGATTCCTCTTATGGCTTCAAATACGGCGATTTCAAGAACCACGTGCCGCAAATGGGAAAATGGGGAAATCACTGGATTTTTCGAACTAAATAAAACTGTAAACCAAACGACGACTTGTTTCTTTTTCCAAACTGTACAATGTTTCCATTTTTTGAATAAAAAGTGGGAGAAAGTTTGGCTGGGGAGAGATTTGATTTGAATACGTAGAATGGCGATTTTACTCTATATAAACAAAGCATTTGCCGCTTTTTGGTGTCCTTGCCGAATTTATGAAATTGCCGGGTTTTTAGTTTTTCCATTAAAACACTTTTTTTCACAAATATCTTATTTTCTATATTGAAAATTAGGAGCGAAAAAGTGAAAAGTTGAACCAATTTCTGTTAACAAATCACTTAATTTTTATAAAATTTTCCCGGCGACAAAAATTGACACTAAACAAAGAAATAATGTCGGAACATCCGCGGGAAGTGCAACGAAATTTGAGGAAAATGTGAGCAAATTTCGCTAAATTGTTCCAATGTATTATTAAAATACTTTTCAGATTTATTTGTGACGACATTTGGTTGGAAATGTTTCATTTTTTTGTCCCTGCCAAAGTTGGCTTGGAATTGGCATTGATCTCCGATCGATTCGATGCTTTGGTGGACTCGCAATTTAAGACGAGAAAATGGACACTTGGGCATTTGATAATGCGTCGCGACAGAAAAAAGGATGGCGCGGAAATTGTCAAATACACAAATTGGACAACTGAACATTTGCCAATTCCGGACGATCCGCTCCCGGAAAATATTGTCGGATTTCAACGATTTGTGATCAAGTAATCAATTGTTTGGTCCATCCAAAAATGCATTCATTTTTGTTTTGCAGTTATATTGACCAAAATGCCATTGCATTTCTTCGCCGAATTCGGCACCTTTTCGTGTCGGACGTCGCTTTGGCATTGACCGTTTCTTTAAAATCAAATCGAAGTTGGCACATTTTTGGCAGCGTAATTTGGCCTTTGTTGAGCCCATTGGGCATCACCGAAATGCGATTCCAACATGTCAACAGTTTCTTTAACCTTCGAACTCGCATTTCGCCGATGGTTTTGTGCGATTATGCCAATCTCCGATCAATCTCTTCCAATTCAACGCTTTTGCTCGACTTTCCGCCCGATGACAGCGATTGGGCATCCGATGGCCAAGCATTGTGCAAATGGCTGCACATTCCCCGCGGCGATGGACAACCAAAAGTGCTTAAAAGTTACAATTTTGGAAAATTCCTTTGGGTGGACCAAATAAAAGAGGTTAGTTAGGTCAGTCATTTTGTGCCATTTTTATCATTTTATGATTGCATTTTTAGACTTTTATCAATGCCATCACTTCCGTCCCTTTTATTATTGTTGTGAATCGTCGGTGTGGTTCATTTGTGCCATTTGAATTGGAGAATCAGCTTACTCGTGAGAGATTGGCACTTCGAAGCATTGAAGGATATTTGTGGCTAATTTGGCGTTGTCCAATTGCGCGAAATGTGCCAAAATGGGCCGAATGGGAGGCAAAAGCATTGGAGGAAATTCGCTGCAATGAATTGCTCATTGGTATTGAGGATGTTGTTGATTATGGGTAATAATTGTAGCCGTTTATTCATAATTTTAATCAAAATAATTTCAGTCCTTTGGCGCCCCCCGCCGGCGAAATTACATTTCACTGATCCCGCCGATGGGCTCAGAACAGAGGCGCCATATTCATTGGCACAAAAGTCACAATTTCGATCCAATTTTGAACATTGACAAATCGCAAATTGTCGAAAAAGCGTCGAATTCGGCGGAGAAAAAAAGGCAATGCCATTGGACTGTAACAGAACATCTACTGAATTCTCAACAGATTTGTACACTTACCTCGAGATTAATTCATTCTTATTATCCGGGAGTGGCTGTAATATCCCACCGAATTGGCAATGTTTGACTGTCAAAGGCACATTTTGATTTAATTTTCTTTCTATTGTTTTTTCCAATCATTGGACCCTAACGCCCTTTCTCCTTACAAATAAAAGTGTAAAATTCAGTTGAATCCATTTTCTTCTTGATCAAATAAATATACATATTTTTTCAATATTTTTTGATTCGTTTTCAGTAGAAATTGACTTTTTTTTTTGATTAACTTATTTCAACGAAATTTGAGGAAAATGTGAGAATTAAATAAATGTGCGTGGAATGATTAGTTTCGGGTTTTTAGTTTTATTTATACGAAATTGGCGCCGTAATTGTCAAACGAAACAAGAATATGGTCGAACATTTGCAATTTCCACAAATGCCGTTCCCCCCGAACAATATCATCGGATTTAATGAAAAGTGAAATGATTTATCTGTGCGGATGAGCGAATTTTAGAGCCAATAAAAAAGGATTTATTTAATTTTTCATTCCTTTTTTAGTTGGCCTTCCAAAAATTGTTTAATCTCCAAAATTGTTGTGCTGTGCCCGTCCACTTCCTTTCTGATTGCTTCGATTTCGTGCTGCTTAACTTCTTCAGCATTGTCCTTATCTTTCCCCCGAAAAGTTTTTAATCGTGCCATTACCTTTTAAAATAATTTGAAAGCATTTTTAATGGATAAAGCCCCGCGGTGTCGCAATAGTCTGGGATTGTGCAGTCCACAAAATTTGTTGAACCGTCGGGGAGCATATCGCGGACAGATTGTCGGTGAAAAAATGTCGGGGATATATAAATATAGGATCGGGGAACGATGTCGGGGATAGAATGTCGGGGATAGAATGTCGGGGATAGAATGCTTGTCGAGGATAGAATGTCGAGGATAGAATGTCGGGGATAGAATGCTTGTCGAGGATAGAATGTCGAGGATAGAATGTCGGGGATAGAATGTCGAGGATAGAATGTCGCGGACAGATTGTCGGTGAAAAAATGTCGGGGATATACAAATATTGGATCGGGGAACGATCTCGGGGATAGAATGTCGCGGACAGATTGTCGGGGATAGAATGTCGGGGATAGAATGCTTGTCGGGGATAGAATGTCGGGGATAGAATGCTTGTCGGGGATAGAATGTCGGGGATAGAATGCTTGTCGGGGATAAATTGTCGGGGATAGAATGCTTGTCGGGGATAAATTGTCGGGGATAGAATGCTTGTCGGGGATAGAATGTCGGGGATAGAATGCTTGTCGGGGATATATAATGTTGAAACGGTGTCGGGGTTTGTTGTGTTATAAATTCAATTTTGGTTGTTGCTTACCTCCTCCATTTCGGGCACACATTGGCCAATTTGTGCGGACATTCGTTCCAATTTCTAAAAAATCATTTAGTATTAGCAATTAAATATTTGAACATATATTTGCACTTCTTTTTCCCATTGCTTCAACTCAGCCATTTCTTTGCCAATTCGATCCATTTTCTGAGATGGAATTATTTTGTTTTAACATTGAATTAAATTATCCAATTTTAATGTAATTAAATTCAGTAATTTGTAATAATAAATAATAATTGTACAGCTTCTTCATCCTTTTGTTGCTTCATCTCCTCAATTTCGCATTGGAAATTGCCAATTTTGGCAAAAATTTGTTCCAATTGCTAAAAATCACTGAATGTAAAGTATTATTATCTTGGTTTGAAGCTTTGACAGCCTACTTTATATTAGATTTGAGCGATATCGGTAATTTTTATAAGGAAAATGACCAAAAGGCAATTCAATTAACTCCAAAAATTCAATCTTTAGGGGGTGAGTTTTTGGTAGGTACCAAACTGTGTTTAAAATCGGTACCGGTACTTTTCGGTACCGGTACTTTTCGGTACCGGTACTTTTTGGTACATCGGGTTCGTCGGTAGTACCGGACCGATACCTTTCAATCTTAGTTTATTTGTATTACTAATCCAATACATACACAATATTTTAAGCCTTTTTTCTATGCATTGTTAGATAAAATATGCATTAAATATTCCTATAAAACAATTTCATTTCATATTTATTTATAATTTTTTTTCGCCATTTTTGGCACATCCTTAATAAATAAAAATAATGTTTATTAAAACCCATTTATTGTTTATTTTATTGAGTTCACTTCGTTTTGGTGCCTTTTCAATGCCTCAATTTCCTTCACATATTTTTCATCGGTTGCTGCTCGGATTTCTCTCATATTCTGAAGAAAATTATATCTTTTTTTCTTTATTTTAAAAGCAAATTATTTTCTTTTTAACCTTTTCATTTTGTTCTTTTATCTGCTCAAATATTTCGCTGCGAAATTTTTTGAATTTCTGAAAATTTTCGTTTTACATAAAAAAGATTAATTTACGATGCAATTATTTAAAATACTTGCGCCTCCTGCAGCTGTTTTGTCTCCATAAATTCTGTTCGAAATTCATTGATGTGATTGCAAATTCGTTTCACATTCTAATTTTAATAAAAATTTAATCCAATAATTCATTTTTAAAAGTATTTATTTAACGTAATTCCTAAATTAAAGCCCCCCCCCCGAAATAAAGCCTCTTTTGATGGGGTTTTAAAATATAGAGCCCCTCGGGGGTTTTATTTTATAAATTACGGCGGAGTATTATTTATTACTTCTTCTTGCTGCTGCTTTATGTGCACAATTTCGTCTCCAAATTCACTCATTTTCTAAATAAAAATTAAATTAAATTTGAGGCGAATTCGTCGAAATATTAAAAAAAAAACATTTATTTATTTGTTTATATAACCTTCTCATTTTGTTCCTTCAGTTGCGCAATTTCATTTTCAATCTGTTCAATTTGAAGCGAATTTTGCGAAATTTGCCCCAATTTCTAAAATTTGAAAAATATTTATTCAAATTAAACTCTTCTTTTTTTAACATTTTGCTTTATTTCTGTTAAATCATTTTGCAGATTATCAATTTGAGTCGTCGTTTTTTCCTCAAATTTTGTGATTGAATTTGAATGCTAAAATAAATTACCATTAAATAAAAATTATGCTTTTATCATTCCCAACTTTTTCCTTAAATTCATTTAATTCACTCCTCAATAAATTCTCCAAATGGGCCGAATTTATTTCCGTTTTCTGCAAAATTTGCAAATTATTTATTATTAAAAATGTTTATTTTTTTTTCTTATTCATTTGCCACTTGTTGTTTAGACGTGTGTGCTTCATTGCCATCTTTTTCTGCTGCTATTCGTTTTAAATTCTGAACATTTTTATTCGTTTTAAAATTCGTTTAATGGAAATTATTTTTTTAAATCTTTTTTTTTTCTGTTACCTTATCGGCAGAGTTCGGAAAACGGAAGCGATAAATGCGATCCTTTGCAATTCTAACTCCCAAATCCTTACTTTCAATTTTGGCTTGGGAAGAAATTAATTTCTAAATAAAACTTTACATAAAATTTATACTTGAAAAAACCATAATATCCCGCACATTTTCCTGAAAAATTAGATATGAATTAACTGTGTTCATGGGTGTGCCAAGCCAATTTTCGGAGTTGGACAAAAGAAAATCCGACTAAATCGTATGGCTAACATCCGTTCCGCTGGCTATCGAAAGTGGCAGAAAATGCCAAAATGTCCCCCCCCCCCCGAAATGCTTTATGTACTTTTAAGGCATTGTGCAGCCAAAGCGTGACAACTTTCCACACGAAAATGTCAAAGGATGTGCATTTGTTGTCCATGTCCAACACAATTTGTGCATCTGACACTTCTGTGTATGTTCGGTAGACACTTTGTCCATGCCCCGAGGCCGTTTCTCCTCCGCTGCTTTTGTCATGACATTTTACTTCGACATAATAAACATTGGCAGTGCTTCCCAATGGCGGAAAAATTCTCAATTCAAAATTTGGTAAGTGAATTTCATGCGTTGAACCGTTGGCGACATGAACACCGACCGCGACATAAGCAGCTGGCACATTTTTTAACTGTTCCAAAAAAATGTTTGTTTAATCGCTTAGCATTCCCCGGACTGAAGTGGCCGTATTGGACAAACGCACAAAAATTAGCCAAATTTCAAAAATATTTTCTAACGCTATTTAAATAATTGGCTGCTTTTTCCGAAATTTTGGTTTTCCTGATCTGTTTGGTCGGGTAATCAACCAAAAAAGTTGCTCCTAAGCCAAGGGCGCGTATAGGAAAATTTTCAGAGGGGCAAAAATTTTTTTTATTTAAATTTCCATTTTTAATTTACCATTTCATTTCGATGGGCCCATTCTTGCATAATTGGCCACACTTTCACATCATATTTTGTTGCACATTTTGGCGACTCACTGTTCAGCACCACCATTATGTCACTTTTGGTGTACGCACTGAACTCCGTCTTTTGATGGCCATTACCCGCGCACGAAATGTCCACCCGATAAACATTTTTTGAATCTGGCGTCAGTTTTGGCGAAATGCTTAGTTTGAAATAATTGCCAAATGCGAGTTGATGCCTTTTTGCCGCACTTTTTTCATTTACCAAAATTTGTTTTTCATAATGTACAGGCTGAAAAATATATAAATCAATTCTCTGACAATTTCTTTAAATTGCCACTTTTATTTATTTTTTCCTCAATTAATTAAATTTCATCGAATTTTACATACCCAAATTTGAAAATTGTTGTCTTTTATGTTGACCATTTGAATTATAATTGTCAAAGAGCAATCCTTCGCCGGCGGAAGCTGCCCAAGATTTATTTGGATCATTTCCGAAATTGTCCTTTGTCCATTTATTGCTGCTCTTTCGCTTTGTCCCTTCATATTTTTCAGTTTTTCGATGTTAGAGCATCGAAAAATGGTCTAAAATGTTTAGGCTTAAATTTAAAAATGGGATAATCAACGGAGGCATTCATTCCATAATTATTGTAAATTTCCATGGGCCATAAGGTTTTTTTTAATATATTTAAACAATACAATAAAAAAGCTCATGGCAAATGGAAAATAATTATGGATGATTTTTGGTTATTTATGGATCAGTTGGGGTTAACTATCAAACTTATTCAATTTTATTTGACAAAAAATAAATATAATTTTCTTATGGCATTGATCAGACAACCCACAAAAAATAATGGCCAATAATAAAATCTCAAATGGATAATTTTGGCAAAGAATTCGGGTCGAACGTTACCGATTTTCGTTTGAACAAACAAAAATATTACATTGGCAAAATAGGCATAGTCGCCGATCAGACTCGGCATGAATTCCATGTCCAACACATTTGCAGCTGCTGCTGCTGCTGCACAACCGACAACGACGAGTGCGAGCAGTTCAACGACAGAAAATTTGTGAAAAGGCATTAAGCAACAATTAATGCAATAATTTGTTTCTTTTTGGTAAAATTTTCTTTCTGTCGGCTGTTAGGACAATTTATAAATAAATCTTGGTATCATTTGTAGGCTCTCTTTATGTTTGAAAGTTTTAATTGGTAAGCTAACAACAAAAAAGTAAATTTCATAAATATCTTTTTAAAGATCTCGAATTCCGTTTATGCATAAATTCTAAACATGGAGAGCTTTCAAAGACACCAAGATTTTTTAAATTGGTGTGAGTTGACTTGCTAAAGGATTTTGGAAAACATTTTCGTGAGTTTTCTGTGAATTTTTGTTTGCCATTTTTTATTTTTCGTTACTTAAAATATGAAGCAAGAAAAGAAAATGATATTTTTAGGGAATAAATAAGCATAAAATCTAATTTATGAAACAAAATTTTATGATGTAAAATGACTGAAGTAAATGGATTTATGTTGCATTGATTCGATCGATTTATAGGCCGCCGGAAGTTTGGGCACCGGGAAGTTTGGGCACCAGGAAATTTGGGCACCAAAGTAGGAATTTTAAAAAAATTTAGGGTTCAGAAATGCTTAAATAATAGTGAAACCGGGGGTTTGGCCCTCCATTTCGAGAAAACTTTTAAATTTCCAAAAAACTTAACATGTTTCTCGGGTGTTTCAGGGTAAACAATAAGCTTATGCCCCCCAATACGAGAAATTTTTAGTTTCCAAACATGTTTATCAGGTAAGCTGGTCACAGTATGACTTCAATTTTGCAAAATACCGAGATACGGTTTCGAATTCAAGCTAACTTGGTCGAAAATTCAAACCAAAACTCTTTTAAGTGGTTAGAAGTCCGAAGTTGTGCGAAAGATAGGTCATATTGGTCACCAGCTACACTGAAACACCCGAGAAATATGTTAGGTTATTGGAAATTTAAAAATTTTCTCGAAACGGGTAGCAAAAACCCTTGTTGCATTTTTTTAAACGTTTCTGAACCCTAAATTTTTTTTTAAATTTCTACTTTGGTGCCCAAACTTCCTGGTGCCCAAACTTCTGGTGCCCAAACTTCCTGGTGCCCAAACTTCATGGCGCCGATTTATATAGGTATATCATTTTAATCAAATGAATTAATATTGTAAATTCAGAGATTGCCCCTGGTATTAGTAATTCGGTTGTCAGGGCCCCGCTAATTGCCGTGTGGGAGCCGCCGGTTCTTTGCTTGAATCCAAAGTGAAAATTTAATTTGTTTATTTTGGTCCAGAATTTGAGTTTGACGGGATCCGGCACCGTATTTAGCAAAACCCGCCGGTGACACTGATCTTGCTCATTAATGGGAAAACAAGATTGACAAGATTAAATTACCAAGACGGCAAGATTAACACGGATTAAGTGCGGGCGACCCACAGACTCGGCGGAATCTTGTTCATTTTGGACTTTCCGTTCCTGTCCGATATTTATATGAAAATATTTAACATTATTTTTTCTGTACGCATAAACAAATTTGGTATTTCAAAATTTTGTGGGAGGAAACAAACGGCAGACAATGGACAAACAAATAATTATAAATTTTATATTCATGGTAAATGTATTGTTTGTTGTTGCGCGGTGACAGTGTCCAGCAGAAACTGATCACTTCCTCCTTCTGTTGGTGTATCCGCCGCCGGGTCCCATCCGCGGCGGGGGGCAATGGTCCTGTAAAATGTTGGAGGGCATCCATGGCACAATCATCCAGAAAAATGCCGACAAATGGTCGCCCACTTACGCAAGAGCCTGGTTGCCCAGGCGGCCCACGGGGCCCCGGCGGTCCGTGCGGTCCTGGCATTCCGTCCGCGCCCTTCTCGCCCGAATCGCCTGGTGGGCCGGTTGGCCCCGGCCGTCCGGGCTGTCCGTCACGTCCAGGCGGGCCGGGCGGTCCTTACACAAACAAAACTTAGCCCTGTGCCATCATCGATTGGAATATCCCAAAGTAATGATCCCCCCTTCGCTCATCTCCAAATGGAGGCCCGTTTTAAAGGGAATTGATATCCCATTATTGATTGGATCAATTGAAATATGATGCCACTAATTGTTTCCCATTTTCACCGCTCCAAACCAACCTTGTGGGCCCGGTGCGCCCGGAGGGCCTGTGAATGACAAAATTTTAGGAGAATTATGAATTTTAAAAAGCACAGCGCTAACCAGGAGGTCCGGGCGGTGCTCCGTTGATCACCTGAGTATTTAAAAACAAAAAAAATCAAAAACATTTAATTTTTTTGTTTTTTTTACCTTTCCTGGCTCGCCGGCAGGCCCCTTGTCCCCGGGAAGACCGGGGGGTCCTTGCGGTCCCTGCGGGCCCGGCGGCCCCGGCAGTCCGGGAGCGCCATCTCGACCCGATGCACCAGCTGTCAATTGGTTTGTTGACACAAATTATGCAACATTAAAAGAATAATATCAAAAATTTCCCACCTTCGCCCTGAGGGCCCGGCAGACCCTTTGGACCCGGTGGGCCAGCCGGACCTGACAGAAGAAGAGCCGTTTGAAATGAATTTTTCAACGAATTTATTACCGGGTGGCCCCGGCGGGCATTTTTGGCACGGAGGTTTTGGCGGCTAAATTTTTGGGTTTTTTTAAATTTATTTTTTCTTTATGTCTCTCACTGGTCCCGGAAGCAGCACACCGTCTCGTCCGGGTGGGCCGGGATTTCCTGGACGCCCCGGGGCTCTGAAATGGGCACAAGGTGATCAATCTCTTCTCTGTTCAAGAAGAATGGTGATCCCCTCGGGGGATAAACCAATCTCAGCGATGAACTTACCCAGGCCGTCCGTCTCTGCCCGGTGGTCCGGGAGAGCCTGGCGGGCCCACTTGGCAACTGCAGCAGCTACCGCCTTGTGGGTTGCCACTGGAGCCCGGCGGCGAGCCGCCGACGGCGGAGGTGCCCAATATTTGCGCATCGTACGGCACTGTGCCGGTGCCAACGCCGACTTGACGCTTCACACGGCCAGTGATGACCAACGGCGGTGCGGCGATAGTGCCGTTGTTGGACGGCGACGAGGACGGCATGCCGCCAGTGATCGCCTGAGCCTGCAGCATTTCGCGCCACATGTCGCGCGAGCGTGTCTAAACGGCAGGAAATGAATGGTCATTGATCAATGTCCGCTTTTGCCGGGGGCCGAGCATTGATTTGGGCGAATTCATTCGCTTAAATATTATTATGCCGTCGCCGTTCCGTCCAATAATCCACAAACCTTGCAAAAGTCGACCTCATTCTGCATGAATGCCTGAATGCTTTGCACATGGCTGTACACAATGGGCAATGTGATGGCACAGGCAAGCACAGAAACAGTGGCAAATGCCACCGATGCAAATGCCATCAAACGCAGTGAATGACCGTGCCGTCTGGCAGTAAGAGGAAAAGTGTTAAAATTCAAATATTTCCTCCCCCCAACGGCAACATATTTATTCATTTATCGCTAACCGCGGTGGCTGTTCCTCCTGCTGCTGTTTGGGGCCGTCGCCGAACAATGATGGCATTGTTGTTGTTGCCAGTTTTTGGGGATTCAGCGATTGTTGCCGGGGATGGTGGGGAGGGACTGCCGGCGGGGCCAATGGATGAACGCGGTGCAATTGCGGATTCGGTGGTGCCATTACCGGGCGTAGGGATCGAAAAGGGGAAAGACAAAAGGCTGATGATAGCTAATAATTTGACTCAATAAATGGTTGCTTCGGATTTCAAATATCCCAAGAATCAATGATCACAGCATTGTGTTAGGCCATTGCTGGCGGTTGGACAAAAAAAATACAGCAATGGTACGGCACAAAAAGTGGTTTAGGAAATTAAAAGTGAAATTCCCCCATGAATTTCGCTCACAAAATAAGAATCTGCCCCCCCCCCCCCAACCGCCCGATCAGTCAGATCACTATTCTCCCCGCCGGCGGCACTGTTCAATGCATTTATTCGATGTGAAATAAATATGGCGAACTAACGGAGATGGAAAATGTTGGATGGCGCTGTTGATGAGTGAGTGACCCAATTTCAGCGCCGCGCAGTTCTGCCTCCGATCGCGCAAATTCCACGGCGGACCTTCGGGTCACCGGCGATCACTTCACAAATCATCAGTCAGTGATCAATGACGGTTGGTTGGGTGTGTGATAGTGCCGCTTTAACCCCCACCCAGCAGCGCGGAACGGACAATTCAGCGCCGTCGGCTGCAATTTACAAATAATCCATCAAAAATTGATCAGACATTTTAACTTTAATATGTCAATTAGTGTCTTCATTTTATGGGATGGGTTGTATTTGTTTTATCTTTCTGCTTTGGTGAGTGACTGTCTCCACGATGGGATCACCATGGATCAGTTGATCGGTCATATTTGATCATTTGAATCAAATCAATTTCTGGCGCTGAATTGTCCCCTCCGGCGGCGGCAATTTCAGTCCGTCGCCTTCCGTCAAAGCAAAAGTGGCGGGCTGCGCAAGATCCGTGCTCAATGATTTGTGGTGATAAATGTGATGGAGGAAAACGGAAGAAGCACATTCCCGGGAATGGCGGCGGTGAACACAAACGATTAGAAGCGAAAAAGTGGCGGCAAATAAAAGTGATCAAAGCGATGAACGGAACAGATAAAGCAAACACATCGACTGATCAAAAGGGTTGGAAGGGTAATCGTATTGGATCGAAAAAGGAGGCGACGAAAAAAAGTGATCAAAAAGAGGTTGGGGAGCAGAAAAAAAATGGAGAAAAGCGAAATTGGGAGGAGATAATCGGAATCAAAAAAAGCAATCCGGAAAAGTGATCAGAAAAGAATGAATCCAATCGAAAAAACCCACAAAAAGAAACTGATCAAAATGGTGAAACTGCTTAAACGACGTGTAGGTATGTGTGTTATTTTATTTGGACATAATAAAATTAGTAAATTTGTGTATTACAATACAATAGAATAAGTCAATCTGATCAGAATTCCATAAATTATTTTGTTAGTTTTTGTAAAATAATATTGGCCGATAAGGTAAAGTTTTCACCACCGGCGAGAAACCCCCCACCCTTTTTTTGCCGATAATTCCGTTCAGAAAATTGTTAGTGAACATTTACGTATATCACAAATCCTGACTGCTGTCTTGGTGCCCGATCTTGAAATGAAACGGCACTTTTATGGCATTTTTTGGGCGTTTGCTTTTCCTTAGTTTTCTTCGTCCGATTCCGACGATGTTGAAGGAGAAGAGCTTTGGTCGTCGTTGTTGTCCTTCAAATACTTTTCGATGATTTCGGACACGAACAGCTGAGAGATGAAGCGAATAAATTTGATCAGACGAAGCAATTAAAAATCAAATAATAATAATAATATTAATTATAATAATACATCGGTGGGTATTTGGAGATGTTCGCCGTTGAAGGACACAAAATGGAGACGGTTCGATTCGTTCAGTGTCTTCAGCCCAATACGGTCCTGAACAGGTATCCGATAATCATTTATTTTATTGATCAGACTGAGACCCCGGGAAATCGATTGAATGAGTGATTGGACTCTATATAAAAAGGCTTTTTTCATTAAAAAATGTGCTTCGCTGCTATTCGGCCAAGAATTTTGTGGGTTACTCCCGGCTAGAATGTTGGGGCCGAAAAGCAACCCCTAACTTAATAAACAACAATCAGACTTTTTGAAAAAGCGGAATTGATTGAAAATCGTCGGCCAATCAGTTTGATCTAATAGACCAACAAAATGCCAATCAATTACAACTGCATACTTCTTTGTAGAGCTCTGTCTGTTCCATCGGTACTGTTTTTGTTGTGTCATTGTCGGCATAGAAACCGAACCACTGGAAAAAGGGAAAAGAGTGGCTGATCAGCAAAATGCATTGATTGAGATTTGGTTTGTTTATGTTAATTGCATTGATTAGAAATTCTAATCACTTTCAAGAGCCCTACTAATTATAACTTGATCTTGATATGTTTCTTATTATGGTCCGATCAATGATCGGATTTTTGATTTAAACACTTTCAAATAAAGCTCCCGTTATATAGATTAAAAGATGTAAAAAATTCCGATCATCTATATATCAATCAAAATGATTCATTTGATTGGATAAAACCCACCGCCGTTTCTTTAGGCACCAATTTATGGTCGCTGAGGAATTTAACCATGACGAAATTGCGCAATTTGGCCATGTTTTCGCGATATGTGCTGTTGCAGTGCCGCCGTTCACAGTTCAGATCAGCCAGGAAAATGTTGGCACGACGAAAGCCTTCGGCCACTTTTGGATCACTTTACATTCAAATCAGGCACAATTAGTTTCCATAATCTTAGATTATTAGCTTATTAAAGGCAGAATAAAGAAAGATAAAATTTCGATGTTTTCAAGTAATGATATCTATCACCTTATTTTAATCCCCGGGAATGTCTGCCTGATCAATCAGTTTTTGTGATCAGAATTTTGGCAAAAAAAACACCAGCGGGATTTCGGATTATCGTAACTGGCATGATTAAAATCTCCGCGTTTGACCGGACCCTGGTACCGGTATTTAAAAAACCCCGGGAAAATGCCGGTGGGTCGTGCCGGTGCCGTCCAATTTTTTGGTCTTTCCCAAACTCTGATCATCAAACTCACTGCCAAAATTGCGCTTGCACAAGATTATGCTGCGCAAATTCCGTGTACGCGCCATTGTCCAACAGACGGCGAATGGCGTCACAGACAAACGCCGAAGCCGGACAAAAGGGGAGTCTAAAATTTTGAAATAGAAATTTAAAATGAGCAAAAAATGGCACCCGAAAATGCCCTGCTGAGGCCCACCAATGGAAATCTGCAAATATTGTGGAGTGAGAGCATTTAATTAAGTCCAAAAATTTGGACCAAATTACGCATCGGCGGATGGGCACAACGTTGGGCGAGCGCGCGACTGAAATTAGTAAGGTTTTTAAATTGTCCTATTTTATAATTTAAAATAAATTATTTTGATCAGTCAGTCACCCCAAACAATAATTTTCATATTTTTGTTTGGGTTCTGATCAATCAATAAATCAATCAGTCACAAATCAGTCCCTGCTGCTCTTCTCACACAAAGAGTCCGCCCTGGGAGAAGCCAATGGCGTTGTAACCGTTCGAAAGTCGCGCGTCCCGGCCCAACTGACGGCACACATTTGCCACTTCGTCGTTCATGTTGGACCAATAGCTGTACTCAATGTCCTCCGCGACGGAAGTGCCAAGTCGAAGTGACAAAACATAAACACCCGGCAAATTGGTGAGTATTAATTTGCGGATGAAGCCCATGCTGAACGGGTTGCAGCACGAGTCGCCTGTTAGCAGAAGCAAATAGATCAGCAAAATGTTAGCATTTCCTATAATATTTAAGCGATCATTTGACGGGACGGAGACGCGTCTTAAAGCCATTAAGCATGGTATTCCCTATCGGCTGCCATATTATGACAGGCAGTGAACATGCAAGGACAAAAATAATCTACCTATCTAACAGGGATGTGCCGAGCCGGACAAAATCCGATTCCGATTAAATCGCCGATTCCGATTATGCCCAAAAATCCGCTACGATTATAAAACCGATTACGATTATGGCCCAAAATCTGCTTAATTGCGATTCCGATTACGATTCGGCACATCCCTGCTATCAAATATTCTAAAAAGTTTTTTGGGGGCCTCTTTGAATGAGGGTAAAATACCCTTTGAGGGGCCAAGAATTAAAGGGATCGGGATATATTGGGGATGACATATCGGGGACCGGGTCGCCAAGGGAGGACCAAAAAAGTCACGGATTTGGATCGGGGAACAATGCTATAACAAATTAATCAAACAATGATTAGGGAGAGGATTTTGTGTAAAGATAGCAAAGACATACCCATTCCATGCCAAAGGACAACGGGCAATGGCACCTCTTCATCATCATTGCTTGCCAATGTCAGCAGAGGAGGGCAAATGGACAACAAAAAAAGCAAAGAGACAAATTGCATGGCGGCCATCTGAGGCCGAAATATGTAAAAATGATATTTGTAAATTTATTATTTAGCAGAGTTAAAAGGCAATTCTTTTCAGGAACAGCAGAATGGGGGGGGGGGAAGTCAAAATTGTCGGGGAAAGAAAGTCGTCGGGAACGGCATATTGAGGACCCGTGGGTGAAAAAAGAGGACCAAAAATGTCGGGGACCGATTCTAACATAGGTAATGTACATATATAATGTAAGAATCTATTTTCACTAATTCTCCCCATTTTTAAATTTTATTTTACATTGTTTCATTTTGTTATTTCAATTCTTCCGTCCATTCATTGCATTTTCCGCCGTCCGTTTGTCTTATCTTTTTGTGCAATTTTTTGCTTATTTACGCTGCCCCAATCACAACACAATCAATAGCAGCACAGCATTTAGTCAGCAGCTACATACAAAGTATGTAATTTCCGAATTTTGCAAAACAATTTTTGCGATTGATTAACAAAAACAATGGAAAGTAATCGAAGGCAAAATAAATAATGCCAAAATAATGTAAAAGGGGGGATTCAGTGGCTACAAGTCACAAATCTGAGACATGATCAGTATTTGGAAAAGGATGAGACGGAGGGACAGAGAGCGATCAGCCAACATAAACAGCAGGTGATGGTCAAGAATTGATCAAAAGATCACACTAATCAACGGAAAAATGATTGACAAGAGAAATTGTGGCATCAATTTGATAAAATATTCGATTATGAAAATTGGGATGACGAAGAGGGGAAGGGGCAAAAGGAAGAAACGGCACAAATTGTGTTAAATCGACGGAAGAGTTGGCAATAAAAAAATATTGGAAATAGAATTGATAAAACAAAAAACCTTGGAAAATATTCAACCTGAAACAGAAGAAGCAGAAGCCGTGTGGGTGAGCCACGAGAAGCGAAGCCGAAGGGTCTCGCTTCTCGTTTCGCCAAGTCTCGTCCGCGCATTATTTCGCTTTTTGCCCGTCTCGTCCTTGTTTCGTACCTAACTCGTCCGCGCATTATTTCGCTTTTTGCCCGTCTCGTCCTTGTTTCGTACCTAACTCGTCCGCGCATTATTTCGCTTTTTGCCCGTCTCGTCCTTGTTTCGTACCTAACTCGTCCGCGCATTATTTCGCTTTTTGCCCGTCTCGTCCTTGTTTCGTACCTAACTCGTCCGCGCATTATTTCGCTTTTTGCCCGTCTCGTCCTT
>JAKKIK010001302.1:0-17430 GCA_024500135.1 Heterodera carotae | reverse complement strand
AAACGCGACTGGCGGTTTTATAAAACGCTACACCCCATTTTGGCGGATTTATAAAACGCGACTGGGTGGCGGTTTTTATAAAACGCTCAAGCACGGTCCACTGGCACATTGCCTTTGTAATTGTCCGCTCGCCATCCCTTAATTTTGCATTCGGCATATTCACTGGTGTACACTTTGTTGCAACAGTTTTTGTAGGTGCAACTTTTGCATTTGGAGCACACTGTGCCCTCCCCATTTTTGTCGCTGTCTTTGCACACTCCGTCAAGTTGACAAGTGACAGCCGCTTCTACTGACAAGCCCTACGCAAAAAAAAATAATTGAATTTGGATATGACGAATAAGGAATTCAGCAAATATTTTCTTATTTTTGTCGTTTTAGCCATGATTAAATACTTGACTTTTTAGAATTACAAATGGATCCTTTTTACCAAAAACATTGGCAAAAATACAATGCCAGCGTAAGTGAATAAGAGAAATTGTGCCAATTTCATCGCGTCGATGCTTTTGTTTTGATTGCGTAAAAGTAAATGCTTTCGTTTAAGAAAGAAATCAAATGATTTAATTTAAATGATAATAAATGCGCGACAAAAGCCACTTTTATACAACACTCTCGCGCACTAATAGTAAAGAAAAGTGCTTTTCAAAGATGCGGGCATTCTTCGAAATTACGCGCAAAACCATTAATGAGTGCCAGAGGCGATAATGGGCGACTTTGCGCAATTAAACCATTCAAATACCATTCCATTGGTGCTTGAATATTGTGACTTTTAAAGGCACCGGTTTCGACAAATTTGCGGCGTAAATATCGCCTTTTGAGCACCCGCCGGAGGCAACTGAAACCATTGTCTTTCTGCTGGTTTAAAAATTGCAAAGATGACAAAGCACATAATAAAATAACGCTTTTTTTGTTGATCAGTCTGTTAACTTTCTTCGATTTGCTTAAAAGCTTAGCTTTTACTTATTCATACAATCTGCAAGGCTTAAGCTAACATAATTATAAATATTTTTTGAATTTGGTTGACTTTGAGAAAATTTATAATACACCAACAAATTCGTCAAAATGGCCTACGCCGAACTTACCTTCCAAACGGGGGTAGGGTTTATTCCGGCCTTTTTTGAGAAATTTCTGACAAAAACTATTTATTCAACACAATTCGATAAAATTTTTAGCAATAAAAAAAGAAAAAGAGAAAAGAATGGCGTGCACGGGGATTTGAACTTTCAATAATGACTCTTCTGTAGCCTTCTCACAGGCAAAGCTGTTACCAGCCTCGCCACATGCACGACAATGGTGGACTAATAAAAAGAGATTTAATGTTTAATACTTTCAAATACTCAAAAATGGACGACACTTATATCTTTTGACCAACCGAACAAAAAAATATACCCAATAACATTTCCTTGTTAGAATAGATCTTAAAGGTATATGAATATGGTATGAAAGGGCTGAAAAAACCGACACAAAAGGATAATTTGCTCTTATTTTTCTTTAAATTTGTAACACTATATTTCTAGACAGGAAAACGAAAAGAGGATAAAGCGAATTGGTAGAAAATGAATTGGCCTGAAACAGGATATCGTCCTTGGAAAGATGCGAATTAAATTTTGCAATATTTTTCCCCTATTAATCAAGCTAATTACATATAAGCAGCTTCAGAAATATTCGATTTATTGTCTTGGCAGCAGTGACCAAACGAAATTGTGAACGACACTTATTTTAAAGTAAAAATTTGACCTAAACTGTGCGAATGAAACCAAGGCAAAGAAGATCACAGCAAAAGAAAAGACCTCTAACAATGATAGTTATTTTATCAGTCAAAACCATTTAAAAGGGCGACAATGACACCGATTGAAAATTTTTGAAATTGTGTTTTAGTTATTATTGTTAATCTCATTGTTTCAGGGCTATCTTTACGTTTATAATTTTTGAATTTCATTTTTTGTTTGATTGAATATTCGTTCATAATCAATTCGTAAAAAGCACAAAACGCATTGTTCTTATCATTCTCAAATTTTCTTTTTGATATTCATCGTTTATTTGATGTTTGTAATAAACCAAATTGTCCATAAAATATTTTTCAACTATTTGAATTTTATAACACATTTAAAATTGACGGAACATACATAATATCATTATTTATTTAAATAGAAATAATAAAATTCGGTCTTACGCGTGTCAAAAAAGTCTCAACTTTCTTTTAATCACATTAAATGCCGCTAATTGGCTATTTTTATTTTTATTTTACATTTGACATTCAGACCATTTTTGCATTCCGACCTTGGACTTTCCGAATATTTTTTGTAGAATCAGCATTCGGATGACCAATACCCGGACTCGTAGCCAATTTAAGACCTTCCCTGGTTTTTTGGGTCAAATTTTATTTTTACAGATAAAATGTCTAAAATAATAATAAAGATGGCCAAACTACATTTGACTACCATGTTGTTCCTTACATTTGCGAGTATGACGGGCTCCATTCTGCGACAGTCATATGCCAATAACAATAATAATGCCACGAATACAAACAATGTTGACGATGGTCTTTCACTGAGTGCCGTTGACTGTGCCGCATTGCCACCGGCACTTTGGTGTGCCAAATTTGTCCGCACAAAATGTGGCACTAATGATTTGTGCAGCAAACATGACGACACAGTCCGTAACAAGCCTTTACACATTACACTGCTTTATGAAAGCTTGTGTGAGTTATCGGCCAAATTTATACCTAATTTATTTTCGTTTTTGTAAAAATTGAAATATAATTTATCAATTTACCACGACTTTAATAGGTCCGTATTCTCAACAATTCATCAAGGACACACTATTCGAAGTGTACAACCGTCTCAGATCGCATGTTGATTTTGAATTGGTGCCTTATGGCAACACTAAAATAGTGAGCGAATAATAATAATAATTATTATTTAAGCCATTTTTTGAGATTCTTGCACTTAAGAATGGAAGCAAATTTTCATGTCAACATGGCGCAGAAGAATGTCGGATCAATAAATTTCAAGTTATACCAAAAGGGGTGGACTCAATGTGGACAATACATATTTTAGCTGAATTATCAGCCAATCTAGAAACAAAACCGTTCCTAACAATCACAGATATCATTTGACAGTTTGCCGTTTTTAATAATCGTTTCTAACCCATATTAGTGTTGAACGAAACCAAAAAGATATTTTGTTATCTTGTGAAAATATTATAGGGTTCGAATTCGGCTCGAATTTATATCGGCTACAAATATTACAATATACAAATAATTGAATTTTAACATCTTAATGTTAGTCTTGTGCCATCCACTACATGCAAGATCCAATTCCGTTCGTGTACTGCTTGGAGACGTTGCTTTATGAGAAGGTGAATTTTGAAGAGGCATCCAAGCTGTGCTTCAACTTGGTCAATCCCGGAAAATATGTGCATGATCGCATCACGTAAAAGAATTTTTTAATGATGATTTTGGATTATGAATTTTGACATTTTTTAATAGGCAATGCTTTGACGGATTGGAGGGTGAAACTTTGCAGAGTTTAGCGGCACAAAAAACGCTTACGGTTTGGCCTAATAAAGTCAGTTTTTTTTGTGGCACCAATTTATTTTGCTAATTTTTTGAATGTTCCTCCTCACAGCATCAATTCGTGCCATGGATTTTGGTGAACAATGTCAGCATTGACTCCATGCAATTTTTGCGCCATTCATTGCCATCACTAATTTGCGAGTCGCGAGCCGAGGGCGAATATGTTGCCGAATGCGAAAGTTGGTAAAGAGAAAACAGATAAATGTTTATTTCATTTTTCCGAATTTCAAAGATTTATTTGAGTGTCATTTTATGTTATATTTTAATGACAATTATTTGCACATTTGCGATGATCAGTTAGGTAACACACAAAAAGCCTTCATAGTCAACAGGTTTTGACATTGATAAAATTAACAGCAGGTGAACAGTGAGTGAGTGATATGAAATCGAAAAAAATCCAAAAATGCGAAATATAAAACAATCAAAAAGTGATTAATCAGCAGAGAGTCCAAATCGCAAAAAAAGGCATTTCGTAAAAAAGCAGTTATTTGGCCCTTACTAACTTTATTTTTATTATCAACCAATTTATAATTACAAATCTGGTATTATCCAAATTTTATTTGTTTAGGGCACCATTTTCGGCATCTTGTACAATTTTGTACATTATTTGACAGAGAAAATAGAATTAATTCATCCAGGACAAAAATGTCCTTGGTTTTATTAAATTTAACATGTGTTGATTTGAATTGCTGAGGCCTAAACACAAAATCATATAAGGTACATTTCTAAAGGAGCATTTACAAATATTCGTTTTTAGTTCGAGAAAATTTGATTTGTGTCTATTTAGATGTCGGACTCCCACGACTTAGATTTCGCCCCTAATTCTCCCCTTAATTTTTCCTATTCTTCTGTGCCCCACTAAATCAAAAATCCAAAATTTTGGGCCATAAACTTTTTATTTTTCAAAATTTATACACATGATATCAAGCAAAACCTCTATAGTTTGAGAGCTATTAGCAAGCTTAAAAATGATCATCTATTTACGATACGATTTAAAATCTTGCAAAAAAAAACATTTTTTATTTGGTCAAAAATATAGATTTTGTATGAACTGCCCCCTTGGTATAAACGGCTTTGACAACGATGGAATAGGCCGTCGCGTTGCACAAATTCATTTGTTTACACAACGAATTGACGGTTATCTGCATCTATCCTTCCCCCACTTTTCATCTTATCATAAATGTTGTTGATAATAAAGCACTTTATTGCATCTGCAAATTTGTACATACATAGTTTGGCTGAGAAGACAGAATTTAATTTAAAAAAAAAACATCCATCTGTTTTATTTAAATTTCTTGTTTTGAATTGCTAAAGCATAAACACAAAAAGTTTTCTAAAGGATTGTTTGCAAAATTGGTTTTTATTTCAAGAGCTATTTATGAATAAAATTTGTGTAACATAATTTATAATTAAATATTAAACTAAATTAGCTACCCGAGGCCTCCGCGGTCCGTTGTCAGTTTGGCGTGGCGTGATCGTGTTAACGTAGCGATTTTGCTGTATAACTTTTTCTAAACCCCCAACTAAAATCTATAAATTTAGAATCGTTTAGAAGCAAACATTTAGTCAGTCATTTCTGTGTTCTGCCTATTATTAATATTAACCCATTTCAGAAAAATGGCAAATTTTGGCACAAAATTGTTGCTTTGCATTCTAATTTTGTTACCCATTTTATTTGCTTCTCGTCATCGTTCTTCCACTTCTTATGATCATCAACATCGACGTACAATCAACAGCGGTCGTTCCAGCTCAAACAATAACAGCGTAAGAAATGGAAAATATGAGCCAGGGTGCGGGAATTGAACCCATGACCCTTATCCAACCTCTCGACAGTTTTTCCACTCAGCCACAAGTCAAATTAGTGTTTTCCTTATATGTAGAACCTATATCCCTTCGGCAGTTTTTTAACCGCCCATCGAATATAATCATTAACAACATTTATTTTTGTAATAGACAAATGACCAATTCGATTGTGCCGTTGTTCCGCCTCCGCTTTGGTGTGGCTGTGACAAATTGGAGACAAATTGCGGCACTGAATCATTGTGCCACAGATATTCGAATGCAATTCGAAATCAGCCAATTCATATTACGCTTCTGTATGAAAGCCTTTGTGAGTGAAATGAAGTGTTCGATTTCTTACTTATAGCCAAATTTTTTATTTTTCATAAAATTCACGACTTATTTAAGGTCCCGACTGTCAAAGTTTTATCACAAACACTTTGTTCGACGTCTATCAGAAATTTAAAGAGTACATACGAATTGAATTGGTCCCTTTTGGAAATGCACGAGTGTTAGAGGTGAAATGGAATAACATTTTCCTATAGAAGACCCGGGTCTTCTATTTTCTTTGCCCACTGGAGGGGGTTTTCCATTAAAATGTTATCAGATCAAATACGATATTTAGAATGGCACAATTAAATGTCAACATGGGCCTGAAGAGTGCCGAATCAATAAATTTCAGGTAGTTTTAATGTTTTTATTTAATTACCTGCTTATTGTAATAAAATTTGATTGCATTTTTACATTGTAATTATTCTTCCCAAAAAGTCATGTGCCATTCACTTTATGCCCGATCCAATGCCATTTATTTACTGCCTTGAAACGCTGATCGGTTCGGGCATTTCATTGGAAAAGGCGTCCAAAAAGTGTTACGCCAAATTGCATCCAATCCCACACATTTATGATCAGATTATGTCAGTTTTCTATAAATAATAATTAAATATTAAAAAAGTTAAAAACTAAATATTTGTAAGAATTACATTTGTTTAGTCACTGTTTCAATGGGCCTACGGGTGATCGGCTTCAGAAAGAAGCCGGCCAGAGGACTATATCCGTTTGGCCGGATCAAGTAAGACCAGAAGTCTAAATTCTTAACAATTTTTATCTATTTAAAAGCATGAATATGTGCCGTGGATTTTGGTGAACAATGCCAGTCTTCAAGCAACTCAATTCTTGATGAACGGCTTGCCAACACTGATCTGTTTATCGAGAATCGGAACTGGTGACTATGAAGCGATTTCAGAATGCGAGCCATTATAAAATCAAAAAAGGATAAAAAGAAAAATTAAAAAGTTAAATTTGTAAAAATAAAAATTCGGTCTGACGCGATGGATGGGTTTCTAAAAAGCGTTTTAGCTCTAGTTATTAATAAGACTACCTATTCAATTTTTCCCAAGCCTGCCGGAATTTTTCTGGAAATCAAAAAACAAAAGATAACAACGCACTAAATTTATCTTTAAATTCATAAATTTATCTTTCATAAATAATATGCCAAAGAATGAAAAAGTGAATGAATTATTTGTCCGAATTGAATGTTGATTTCAAAAGGAGAATTTGTTCAATTTGCTCACATATTCGTTGGTTCTTTTTGGATTTGGCCAAATTTCCTAATCCATCTCCAAATTGTTATATGACCGACACCAATTTTCTGCTTAATTCCAACTTTAAATTGGTTCCATTCTTTGATTGAATGTTTTCTCTTTTGTCGAAATTCATTTTTCAATTCATTAAATTTTTGAATAATTTCCCTTTTTTGTTGATCAGTTTTTTGTTTAATTGTCTGTCCAAATTCCTTTTTCCAATTGTAAATTGTTACTGCAGAGACTCCCAAATGTTTTGCTATTTTTATGTCATTTTTACCCAATTTTTTAGAATTCTGTTTCAATTTGACAATTTTATTTATCCTGTCAAATCTTTTCAACAATTCAACTTTTTCGCTTTGTGAATATTTGGAGTGATTTATCAGAAATCCCAATTCCCTTTTCCATTTGTATATTTTTTCGCGACCGACGCCCAAACTTTTCGCTATTTTTTGTTCAATTTTACTCCTTTCTTTGCGCGTTAATTTTCCCTTTTCCTTCCTATATTCAATTTGCTTCTGTTCATGAAATTTCTGAACAATTTCCCTTTTTTTCTGATCACTTTCATTTCCATGTCCAATATTATTTGCTTTTTGCATGGATTTCCCCACCGATTGATCACTTTTTTGTGCCGTCGTCGTTTCTTTGGCATTTTCCCAATTTTCGTCCTCAAACATTTCATCAAATTGTTGGCGAAATATCTCCTGCAAATGCATAACATTCCCCTGATCAGTTTGATTAATTGGTTGTTCATTTCCTGCTGACTGATCACTCTCTTTCTCTCTGTCCCATCCTTTACCAAATATTTGGTCAAATGTTTTTTCGTCTTTTATTTTGCCAGGATTAGCTTTGTCGAATCCAAAAAAAAATAAAATCAGAATAATTTTCCACAATTTCATTTTGGCAAATGCTTTTTCTAAATGACAAAATTTATTTCCTCTGAGCTGTGTATGCCTTAAACAAGTAAATGTGTTGTATGTATAATGATAATAATATTTGTAAATGCATAATATTTATTGCCATCTTTACATTTCCGATAATCGATTGATTATTGATTGGTCAACTTATTTTATAATTATAATATGCGTAAGTAAAAATTTATAAATTAAAAGAATTATTGTCGTTGAATGTCCGGGAGGAACGCGTTTTTGCCGAGATTTTCCCGTGCATATTCGACTCTGTATCAGGAGAACCGGATTCCGGAATTCCGGGCTTTTTAGGTCCGGAAATCTCGGACCTTTCGAAAAATTCAGGGCCTATTCGGAATCTTTTAATAGTACCCCGGGGCAAATTAAAGAAATAAAGAATTTCCAAAAGTTGGTGAATTTTAAGCGATTTTTTCACTGAAAATTGACCAAAACTTTCATTTTTTTAGTACAATTATTGTGTAGGGAATGGACCCTCGGAAGATTTCAAAATAAACAATTGGCGATCTTTTGGCGTTATGTTTTAATTTTGTTAATTCATTTTTGGAAAATAACGTTATTCCCACTTCTTCTTTCTCACATATCCTCGCCCTCCTTTTGCATTTTTATAAATAAATTGTATTCGCCGGAAAATAAAGTGGAAAGTGTATTGGCGTTGGCTGAGTTGTTGTCAAGTATAAATTCGGCCGTGTTAACTTCGTCCCTTTCGCCGAACCATCCCCCAAAATACCCCTCACCAATCCCGGAAAATCCTACTATTGATAGAAATGCTAAAAAATCTCCCCTTCTAATAAATATGCCTATAAAAATTAATAAAAAATTTTTAGAAATAAACATATTTAGAAATGTAAGGCAAATTTTGAGAAATTTTAAAGATTGCCTATTTATTAATTGAAAAAATTCCGGATTGTCCGGGATTTTGAACCTTTTGGCCCGGAATTCCGGTTCTGAATTACGGACCCGGATTCTATTCGTAATTTTTTCGTCGGCCATTTTCTAATTCTTTTTGCAATGTAATTCTTTGTTTGTTTTTTCATTCTATTACCTTTTAATTTAACGAATTTAATGCGCAAAAGCATAATCTTTGTATTTAAATGTTTTTGAATTCTAATTTATTTATATCTAAATTTATGCTTTTTATGTAAATTGCCAAGATTAAGTTAAAAAAGATAATAAATTGAACAATAAATTGAACCATAAATTTATTTACACAAAGAGAATCATAAATTGAGAACTAAATATGGCACGCATGCTAATTAATTTTTTTTTAACTTTAATAATAAAAACAAATTTTGGGTATGATAAATTAGGTTTTGTCTGCAATTAAAATTTCAATTAGTTTCGAATTATTATTTTTACCTTCAAAATGCCGTGCCTATCATAGGTAGTTTACGGCAAATCGACATTTAAAATAATACGATACGATAAAGGCTAACCAAATTTAGCCTCTGTTGTTTCGATGAAAATATTTCAACTTTTTTTTACCATAATCATAAAATTTCGAAAATTAAAGATTTTGAATAGCTTGATAATTTTTTAAGTGGCTCAGACATTGTTAAATTGCCAATGTTAGGATATGATCAGATGGATTTTTACATGGCATGTTTGACTTTTTATTCTATCATTTTTAAAATTCATTAGTTGTATTTAGCTAGGGTTCATCCAGACTATTCGAAACCCGGAATTTGTTTAAATAAATCAAATTCCTTAAAATTTTGCCTGACTTTTCAAAATAGGGTATAGCCCCGACCTTTCGGGGAAGAATATGAAGTGAATGACAAGCGTTGCCTCCGTCAGGAAAATTTTTTGAGAATTTAGCTGGATTTGTTAAGAGAATTTGCCCAAATAAACAATAGTTCAGAATAAGTCCTGAATTTTTCGAAAAAAGTCGTAATCCAATGCCATTCCTCATAGTTTCTTAATACATAGAATATTTATTTAAAGGATAATTCCAAAATTAAAGCCTCCCACTGAAATAAAGCCCCCTTTGAATTAAAGACAAAATTTCAAGGACTTTTCGACTGAAAATTGACAAAAAAAACCTTCAATTTGGTAAAAAAAAATGCAATATACCTACCCCTGAAGTAGAGCCCTCCCCCCTGAAATAAAGTTCCCTTTTTGAGAGGGTTGAAAAATTTCCCGGGAGTTTTATTTTAAAAATTACGGTATATCCTATTTTTTTGCTCTAAAATTTTCTTGTTGAACTTTAAGCCATTGGAAACTTTCGCATTTTGCAGCCACAAAAATTTAAAAAGGCACCGGGTGCAAGAAAATCAATTAAAAATTGTTTATTTTTGCATAAATTAGCGATCGGACGCTTCCTACTTCAGGCTATTCCACTTTGTATAAAATATTACTTTTTGTTCTCGGCTTTTTTTAATAATACGATAAAATCAAATTTTCTCTTTGTGCCTATTCTTAAACAAAAATTGCCTCAGGGTAAATGAAACTTTAACAAAGAAAATCTTCGCATTTAAACAAACACTGCCATTGATTGGCAAGTGGCCGTCGTCGTGGGGTGGCCGCGAAGAGTTCGCCCCACTTCGTCGTGGTTCATTTGCCGTCGATGGTCAGCAGACGAACAACGGACGGAGGAGGAATAAATGACCCCAAAAGACACTTTCTCATGGCCTCTCAACCAAAATTTATCTTTTTTGACATTGTAACTAATGGCTCTGACTGACGCGGATCATAAAATAGACAAATTAAATTAGTCAGTGGGCTTACAGCAGGTGGTTGGTTGGGTTGTACTATTTAGTAATACCTAACCAAGCATTCATTTTCATTTATCATTTTTCCATTCCGGGCTTTTGAACCGTTGTAATGGGTGAATTTTGCAAATAGGTAGCTACAAAAAGCATCTAAACAGCATTCGAAAACTGGCTTAATGATGAGGTATACTAATAGTATTTCGGTAAATTACTGATACCAAAAAAGTACCGTAATATCCAAAATATATACCGATAAATGTTGCATAATGTTTTTGATTGTCTTTGTCTTTTCAGAATAATAATGATTTTGGGCAAATCAATTGGTCTGGGCCGTTATACGCCCATCCCGACGACGGCACAATGGCCACCGATCAATTGGGTGGCTGATTTGGTCAAGCGGTGTCCGGTTGCAGTTTAGCCTGATCGCCGCAGCGATGGTCAGTGTATTCAATTCACTCTCAGCTCCATTGAATTAATTGGCATTGGGGAAGAATGATTTAGAGAGATTCTCGAATGCATGCTTTATCATCAAAATCAAAGACAAATTTTCCGATTTAAAATTTTAGGTTTTAAGAGTGTATTTTATATAGTGCCTTTTAAGTCCTCGACCAAAGTTATCCGGTACATTTGTTGCGCGTTTCAAGAAAACCATCCTCGACAAATATAGCTTCCGGATAAATTTATCTGTCCCCGAATCCGTATTTTTCTTTTTTTTAATTCAGTTTTTTCGCGCGCCATCCCGTCCGGTCTGGCAAGTTAAGCAACATCGTTGGGCTTCCTTAGTACTTGGAACGGAGACGTCAACTGAGAAAAAAGATGTAGATAAGCAAATTATTGGAATAATTTTTAATTTAATTTGTGGTCAAAATACCATTTTTGGTTTTTTAATTTTATACAGCAGAATTGCCCGGAACCGGGATTCAATTTTCCTAAACCGGATACAGGACCCGAGATTTTTAGGGGAGTATTTGATTATGGATTTTTCCAGACCCTTAAAATCGAGCAGGCAAAATTTCTGTGAATTTTAATTTAGGCCCAAAAATTTATTTATTTTATGGAAAAAAATTTACCAATTTTCTGATAAATGCTTATAATTTATGCCAAAATAGCGGGAACTGGACACTTCCGGACCGCCAACTCCGGACCGCCATCTCCGGACCGCCAATTCCGGACCAAGCCAACTCCGGACCGCCAACTCCGGACTACTTGAAAAAGGACATCTCCGGACCAAATTTATTATCAAAATTTAATTTTTTTTTATAGAAAATTTTCGAAAAACTAGGCCTAGGTTAGATCTTTTTAGTACCAGTGATCAAAATAGCAGTCTGGGATACGTAATGACAGAAACAGAAAAAAGTTGTTTCTAGGGTAATTAAGGGCGCAGATTACGAATATGCCCTTTATTTTTCCCAATTTCGAATCCCAGACCCGAATTCGAACATTGGCATCTTTCATGTCCATAAACAATAAGATTTTCCTAGCAAATTTGGTATTAATCGACAGCTCTCGATGAGACAAATCCATCTAGACCAGTTTCACTCGATCCGTTGACATGAATTACACGCAAAAAGGAGCATGCGAAGACGGAGCAAGTAGTTTGGCGTTTCGGTGTTTAATTGTAAGAAAAAATTTAGAATTCTTAGGTTAGGGGTTCGGAAAGGGGTTCGTAACTGGTCAAAAAGAAGGCCAAATTCGTGTTCAGCGCCTCAAAATACCCTAGAAATGAGTTTTGAGAAAGAAATATAGACCGAAATATTACCCCTAAGCCTAAACTAGGCCGTTTTTCCAAAATTTGGCTTAAAAAAAAATTAAATTTCGATGATAAAATTTGGTCCGGAGATGTCCTTTTTCAAGCGGTCCGGAGTTGGCGGTCCGGAGATGGCGGTCCGGAGTTGGCGGTCCGGAAGCGTACCATACCCAAAATAGCTATATAAATATAAAAAAATATTGAATTGGCTGCGAATATAATCCCATAACCAACAAAAAATAAATGGCCTTTTGATTATTAACATTTAATTAATGCCTAATTCAATTTAAGCCGAGTGTCATGGTCGGCCACCGATGCGATGTTCGACACTTTCACTGCCCAATGGCATTTGTAAAATGACACGCTGTTTTTGGCCAAATCATTCAATGCTTCGTTTGTGCCCAGCAGGAATAGCTGCAGCAACACAACAAATGACAACAACAATTGCTTAGGTCCGAGGGTCGACTGAACCGAAGGTCAAACCTTAAGTCGCATAAGTTGCTTCAAATTTCACTGATTTGGCCGATCAACAAAAATTCAATTATAATTTTTCGAATAGTTGAAGCAACCTTTTAGAAAACGAAACTATTAATTGGACTTACCGCAAATTAATGTGCCAATTTCTGCTTTTTTTGACTTAGCTTTTTTTGGAAATAATATTATATTATGGTCAGTTTTTGATTGTATACATTTCATTGGTAATGATCGGAACAAAAAAAGTAATGAGTTGGTCTGCCCTCCCGTATCGGTCGAGTCGACCATCGGACCGGAGGCGACAACAACAACGAAGGTCAGGTAGGTAAATCAGATGACCATACCTCCGGCATGGGATCAAATCGGATAACGAGATAAAAAAATATATATATATTTTCGACATTTTATTTTGTTAAGTTCTCGATTTTAAAATGGTACCGTCCGGTCCGCTCAACTTTTAATAAAAATTAGAATCGAAACACATCCTTTATGTAAAATTTTTTTTGCAAGTTCTTGGTTAAAAGTAGGATTCAACGGGACCGGGACTTTTCACAAAAACCGGGACCGGGACTTGCCGATACTGGAAAACTCGGGACCGGGACCAATGTTTACAACCGGTGCCGGTACTTTTCAGAGGTAAATTTTCTTTTTGAAATAATTTGGTCAAAAAAGCAATATTTTTTAATAAAAAAGCACTTTTGGTCAAAAATCAATTTAAACAGCGGTAGAATAGGATTTGGAGAACGGGGAGGGGGCACATCAGTGCCGATTTTTCCATGGCGGCGCCTATCGGCACCACCGCTTTCCGCCACCTAAAACTGTTATTTTTTCATGGTCCTGTAGATCAGCAACTTCGCTTCATGCACCTTAATTGAGTCTTATCCGAGGGACTCCACTAATCCATTCTGTCCGTGCTTTGCATAGATAAATAATTTTATACGGATATTTTATTTCACTACCGCTTCAATTTTAATCCAGATCACGCCATCACCAAGATTCCGGATCCGGTCACTTTCAATTTTGTAATCTTGGTAATCTTGTTTTTTCCAAAAATCACAAGACTGGACCACCGGATCTATTTCCACATGTATTTTATATAAGGGTAATGTGACAACAGCGGAACACTCATCCTGGAATTTCACCACCGGCAGGGGGCTGTTTTGCCCCTCACCAGCCAGAAGACTGATGAAAGAACTCACAATCAGCGAAGTTGGATGCCATCGCTGCCGTCCCCCTCCATTTCCTCCTCACGCTCACCCTCGCCAGAACTGTCCTGAATTTTTGGAATAATTCGATTAAAATTTGCAAAAAAAAAATATGTACATGTAGGAGAACCCGATGGTTGATCTCTATTTTTCCATTTTTGCTAGGCTATTTATTATGTTTTGTAAACGAAAAAATTTAATCATCTACTAGTTAAGTCTCAATATTTATTTGCGATTTGTGATTTAATTATTTTTATTTTTTATAATATTTTGTTTATTTATTGCTTTATTAATTAGGAAAAATCCATCTGGATAAATAATTAATGCTGTGTCGAATTTAGCAGGTGAACGACGATATTACATATATTTGGTATTTTATTTCTATTTTTCGTGTTTTTGTGATTCTACATTATTTGTGGGCGCTTCAATATAATTAAAATGTTGCATTGTTTAAATTTGGGCTACAGCATATATCCGCGTTAAAAAGTACCAGAATTTGTTTCCCTTTTATTTAATAAGATTGAATTAATTTTAAATATATTTATTTTGTTCTTGCATTTATAGTTTTAGTAAGGCTTTGTAAAGCCCAACTCATTTCTTGTTCCCTACAGTAATGAATTTATCTAACGGCTTAATAATTGAATTTCGTTATTTATAAATTGGAATTTTTTAATGTTTTAATTATCTCGTAATTTGGAAATAAATTTATTTCAATAATTTTTAATAATTTCTCTAAATCTTTTATTTTTAATAGTTTTTTTTATATTTTTATTATTATTTTAAAAGTTTGAGTAGTTTTAAGTTTTACTCTCTTATTAGTATTGTCTCAGTTTTCATTACTCAATTCTGTGCTGACCATTTGATGATCGCCACGGAATGGTCTTCAATTATAACTGTAAATAGTTTGGTGGCATTTTGCTATAATTCGCAGTGCAAAAAACGGTTTTGTCGTTTGTGAGTTAAATAATTCAGTGTTTCATGTGACCTTTTAACAATGTGTACAACTTTATTTTTGATCAAAAATTGTTTCAATTTAATCCTTTTACAAGAAAATATTTAATATCCGCCCGTATCCGCGGGTATCCGTGAGCACCGCTGTTATAAAGTCAATAATTGTTAAATAAAACAATAAAACAAAAAAAAATAAATAAATAATATTTATTAACAAATGAATAATCCGCTAATACTTGAATTATAAAGAAAAACATGAAAATATTTTTAAGAAAATTTGTTCTTAAAAAACACCAGAAAAAAATTTAAAAATGCCATTTCCGCTGATAATAATTAGAACTGGCAATTACATGGAAATCCATTTTCGGAACCGGAACCAAAACAGAACATACAGTTAAAACAAAATAAATTAAAACATTGAAACAAATGTCAAAATGCACAAATAATAAATAGTCAATAAGTTAAATGTTAAATAAATAAAATTAATGAAAAAATGAAATGAATTATTTGTCCGAATTACCTCTCCCATTCTTTGCTGCTGTTTTTTGTATTAAATGTTAATTTCTAAAGGCATTTTGTCGGTTTGCTCACATATTCGTTGGTTCTGTTGGGATTTGGCCAACAAATTCCTTTTTCCATTTCCAAATTGTCACATGACTGACACCAATTTTCTGCTTAAGTTCGGCTTCAAATTGGTGCCATTCTTTGGTTGAATGCTTTCCCTTTTGTCGAAATTCATTTTTCATTTCATTAAACTTTTGAATGATTTCCCTTTTTTGTTGATCAGTTCTAACAATTTGTTTAATTGTCTGTCCAAATTCCCTTTTCCATTGATAAATGGTTGATGCAGAAACTCCCAAATGTTTTGTTATTTTTATGTCAGTTCTGCCCAATTTTTTAAAATTCTGTTTCATTTTCATAATTTTATTAATCCTATCAAATCTCTTCAACAATTCTTCCTTTTCTGTTTTAGAATAGCCTCTGATCAGTCCCAATTCCCTTTTCCATTTGAATATTTTTCTTCGACTGACGCCCAAACCTTTCGCTATTTTTTGTTCAATTTCACTCCTTTTTTTGTCTGATAATTTTCCCTCTTTTCTACAAATTGCATTTCTTCTCTGTTCATGAAATTTATGAACAATTTCTTTTTTTTTCTGATCACTTTCAATTCCATGACCAATATTTTTTGCTTTTTGCATGGATTTCCCCACCGATTGGTCACTTTTTTGTGCCGTCGTCGTTTCTTCGGCATTATCCCAATTTTCGTCCTCAAACATTTCATCAAATTGTTGGCGAAATTTCTCCTGCCAATACTGATCATTCCGCTGATCAATTTGATTAATTTGTTGTCCATTTACTGCTGACTGATCACACTCTTTCTCTCCGTTGTCCCATCCTTTACCAAATATTTGGTCAAATGTTTTTTCACATTTTATTTTGCCGGAATTTGTTTGGTTGAATCCATTAAAAAATAATATTAGAATAATTTTCCACAATTTCATTTGGGCGAAGGCTTTTTAGAAATGGCAAATTTTATTTCCTCTGAGCTGTGTATGCCTATAATTTTTGTGAATATTGCATTTTTCCCATTTCCGATAATCGATTGATTTTGATTAGCCAACTAGTTTTTAATTTTTAATAGGCGTAAGCAAAAATTTTTAATTGTAAAATTATTGTTATTTGAATATTGGTTAGCCTAATAATTTGTCGAGTTTCGTGCATTCATCACTGAATAATCAATGACTTAATGCAAAAAGAATTGAAACCCAAACCTCCCCCTACAACATGGTTCCCATTTTCTTATTTTTGTCTTATTTCAGGAAAATTTTGATGGGAACCCTGAAAAATTCAGAATTATATGAGTTAAGTGCCAGTTAGACGCCTTCCGTCTGCAATGCGAAATCCCTCCCCCTTCTATTTATCCCCCCTAATAGTGGCCCCTTTTGGAGAGGATTGAAAACAGTGTTTCCCCTATATTAATGCTTCCCCCCCCCCTTCAAATAGTATTCCCCTTTTCGAGGTGGTTAAAAAAATAATGTCCCCTCCTTTAATTGCATTTTGGAAATTTTTGAAAAATTGGTCTTTGGGATGACATTTGCATAAAAATGACACCCCTACAAATATGTACACGAAATTCTGGGTCTCGATAGACCTTTTTTTGAAATTAACTTTTTTTTAGTTTTTGATTTGACTTATCACCTACTCGCTGACGAGCGGTTCAAACTGTACAGACTCCTCCTCTTGTGGTCGGACCGTGAAATTCTGCTAAAATGGACAAACCGCAAAATGCGATCCCTGACCCGACACTGTGTGAAGGTTTTCGATCCCCTTACTTCTCACCCAGTCCCATTCAATACACCCGAGTCCCGAATTGCCATCCCTCACGACTAGGGTAGCACGGGACCGGGACTTTTCACCAAAACCGGGACCGGGCCTTTCCGGGCCTGGAAAAACCGGGACCGGGACCGGGACCTCGATTTTCA
>JAKKIK010001301.1:0-17441 GCA_024500135.1 Heterodera carotae | reverse complement strand
ATAGCCGCCCCCCCTCTATTTGCCGCCCCCCCTCCAATTGCCGCCCCCCCTCGAGGGGGTATTGAAAAATAGCCGCCCCGGGGCGGCAATTAGAGAAAATACGGTATGCGACTAGTCATCTTTTTCAAACACAAACGCTCTTAAAATTCCAATCTCTTAAATTAAAGTACTTGTAGGATACTCATTTAATACTCGAGAATATATGAATCTAAATTAAATTTCAAAATCAGCTTCAAGATATTAAAAAAATTGAAGAAAATTCTACCTTATTTTATTGTATTAAAAGCGAAAAATAAAATCGTCTTCAGTTCCAGAAACTCGAATCCAAACCAATACACAGTGAAAATATTTACTTACGTTTAGAAATTGAGCAAAATTCATTTTGTCAAAATCGAATCAGATTCGAAAAACTGGGGGTATCTAGAAAAAAACTCGAGAGGGGGGTGGAATTGGCCAACTGAGATTTTTTTGCTGACGCACGAGTGAAATTTTTTGAGAAAAAATTCGGTTGAAAATTTTGAAAACTTATTTAAGTTTCTTAAGGAAAATGAGGCCAAAATTTTAGGGGATGGGCACTAAACTTAGAAGTTAAAAACACAAACAATTTAGAACACTGCTTTTGATGCCGGTAAAGAAGTGAGATCACACCCGTGAGAAGAAGATGCATTTCTTGCCTTTGTGAAGGGTGTGCCGAATTTCAATCATTTTTATGAGAAAACGAATGATTTATTCAAAAACGATCTAAAAATGAGCAATGAAAATACTCGAGAGCTTACGTTGGACCAATTTCGAGAGTATTTGGCACATAAGTATGAAGCACGCCTAAGTGCTATTCATTTGATGTGGCAGAATTGGAATTGTGCCATTGTAGTGGAGAAGATTCAAGAAGACAACCGAACAAAATGCCAAACATTTCGCAAGTATTTAGACATTGTTTACGAGTATTTGTTGCGACTTTACGCTAAAGGTAAGGTTTAGTAACGGTGGTGCTTTATTATTGTTAAGAATTATTAATATATTATATAATAGAATAGGAGAGAACTCGGAAAAGGGTAGCGAAAGTCAAAAGTTAAATTTTCACATATTTAGAGAAAATTCTTTGTTTCCTTTCATAAACCCCGGGGTGCTTTAATCGGTCGCTTCTGATGGCAATTAACATTTTGACTCTTTCCTAAACTATTTAATTAATTAATCAATTTTATAAACAAAAATTTAAATTTTAACAGAAACCGACCAAAAGCTGAGCGGACGAATGCCCGCGGTAAAGCCAAAGTTTCAATATAGCGAAAAGGTTGAACACTCCATAATTGGTGTTATAGAACACTTGGTCAGAGTTTCATTGTTCTATTTTAATTCGGATTACAGTAAGAATGATGAACAATTAAAAGAATTTTCTCTCGTAAGGAAATGAGCTGAAATTATTAAATGAGGAGACAATGAAAGAAGTGAATGAATTGATTAAAGCATATGAAAAGCATTGGATGGGAGAAGAAATAGGCAAAATTTTCAATGAAATTGTTAATGAGCTGGAAAGAGACCAATTTCTTGAGAATTTTAGCGTCAAAAAAAATAAATTTGAACCCTATTCGACTGAAGCAATCCGAAAGAAATTTCAAACAAAACTGAATCTAATGCTAAAAATTACTAAACAAAATGCAGAAAAAGAAATGGCTCAAATGGAAGGACAGCAGCAGAGCGATGATATTAAAGAAATGGTTGCCTATCGAAACAAATATTTTGGGTATTGGAATTCTCCATTCTTCAATATTTGAGTTCGGTTCCGCTATTGTATCATTCAGCTTGATGGAGTTTTTTAGATTAGTTATTTATTGGGTGATCAATTAGGGTTATTTACATTATTGGCTTTTATTTCCCTCTTTAACGTAATCCGATTTCATTGTTTTGTGCATTTTTCAATTATGTATTTAACAAACTTTAAAGTCCCTTATTGAGGGGCTTAATCAGTTTGTGCTTTCAATGTATGAGTGTGTGTATATCCATACCAGGGATGGAAGCGGATGCCGAAAATGAAAGTCCAAAATCCGGTTCCATCCCTGATCCATACGTATTAAGCGTATTATTTCATTTGTAATGATAATTCATTCTGAGTGCCCGAAACATGTATATCCATCCAACACCCATATATGTATATATTACATATTCCTGAATTTTTATTGTTTTATGGTTGCTTTTATTTTCATAAATTTTATATTTGCAATTTCGCATGATTGCGCACGAGCAGACAATTTCGAACCGATCGATACGAGTCATTCAATGTTTTTAGAAAAACGGCTTGTTCAAAGCTTTAGTCAACCCAATAAAAATTTCATGCTCACGAATTTTCTGAGAAAACCCCATTATTTTCACAGTTTTTGGATCTCCGTATCTTCCATTGAGTACAGCTCTAATCAACTTGCTCGAATTATCTTTTTAGATCAGTATTCGAATTGAATCTTTCGAAGTTATGTAATAACAATTCTTTGTTTTTAGGTTTTTGGAGTTGGATTTTTTTAAGTAAATGTTTTATTTGCCTTAAAAGAAAATATTGAAAAATTGGGAGAGAATCCTTTCTCCGCCGCACAAAGCAAAGCAAACCAAAACAAAACCAGTTTCAACGAATCATTTTTTCATTCATCTTTTTCATAACAATTCCTGCACAGCAATTGCCACAACTTTTAATATTTTCATTGAAAAAATGTAAGGGCTCTTCAAATCATTTACAATACATAAATGATGGATGCTTGCTTATACACACTTTTTTTGAATGGGTTTAAATGTGATAGAAACAAAATTCATTCATTTATCTCAATTGGTTTGTTGAAAGAAAAAAAAACTTCCATCATTGACGCCAGAACACTAATTGTACATATTTTATGGATTTATAAAAACCCAACAATTTATCAATATTTAAAATTTAAATTTTGCCCTTTAATAATTTTTTGCTTATTCCCCAATAAATTTCTTTATTATGTATATATCTCTAAGTTTTAGTATTATTTAATTCTTTAAGAGTAAAGATAATAATTATTAAATGAAGTCTTACACAATTTTATTTGTAACATCATTTTTGCTCCTCCTCTACCAAGACTTTTTTGAGGGCGTTTTTGGCGTTGACATTGGCGGAACGAAGCAAAGCGGTGCAGCAAAAGGCAAATTGTTGTGCGGTGGAAAACCGTACAAAGGGGCAAAAGTGAAGCTGTGGGACAAGGACATGTGTAAGTTGTTGACCTTAAGATTGTACATTTTGATTAACGCCACCGAAAAAACGGCTTTTTGGGCCAAAACGAACCGAAAAAGGGGTCGGGAAACCGACCTAATGAATCAGTCTAAGACCGGCAAAACTTTTTTCAATAATCAATAAGTACAATTTTAAAAAAACTTGAATTTGTGTTTTTTTATGCACCTGTTTATTTTCGGTAGAAAAGAAAATTCCTGTAAAATGTACCAAAAATTTGGATTTTGAAAAGCAAGCCAAAACTCGCTTTCGCCTTCCTTAAGCGGGGATTGCCCACAAACGAAAACGGGGACCTCAGTTTGAAACATGCATAATCTTAAAGTTATGCATATTGAATTATATGTAAATAGAACAGGCATAAAATTGTAAATAATTGACTCAAAAAACAAATTTTATATGAAAAGTGCCATTTGTGCAATGTTATTCAAAAAAAATACTTTATTAAATTAATACCCTGAGAAATTAAATTATTTTTTCTCCAATTCTTTTTTCAGAGTTTATTGGATTTTTTCTGAATTTTACAGTCAAAATGCTGTCACTTTTGTTCAACCACTGATATCAAAATTTTCATTTCAAACCCCGAGTTGAGCTCATCAAATTGACAAATAGTCTTTCCTGGTTTTTCGCTGCACCGCAAATTTTCAAAAATTCAACAGAAACGCGCGCAAGTCTTACAAAAGGCACAAAAGAATTATTTTGGTGGAAAAATGACGGCCGATTGTTCGAATTGTTTTAGGCAAATGGCGGCATTGTTGAGATAATGCTAGTTATAATGCAATAATATGTACATACATACATATATATATACATATATATATATATATATATATATATATATATATATATATATATATATATATATATATATATATATATATACATATATATATATATATATATATATATATATATATATATATATATATATTTGTGTATATATATATGTATATATATATGTATATGTATTTATTTATCTTACCATTCTTTTTGAAAGTTGACCCGGACGATTTGATGGGCGAAATGGAAACAGATGATGAGGGCAAATTTGAGGTGAATGGTTCCGAAACTGAAGTGAGTAACATTGATCTCCGACTGAGCATTTACCACAACTGCGAGGACGAAGCAAATGTTAACATTTATTTACCAAATTAATTCGAAATTATTGACTAAATAATACGTGATATTAAATTAAAAAAAAAGCAAATTTAGGAATGCCTTCGTCGAATTGACATCGATATTGGCGATGAGTTCATTGTACGCTTAACGGACACGGATAAAGCGGAAAAAGTGTACGATGCGGGCATATTGAATTTGTCCGGGCATTATCCGGGTGAGTCTCGCGAATGTCTGCAATCCAAAAAATAGCATTAAAAACACACATAAAAAGATGAAAGTGGACCAATTGCATCTTTTCAATTAAATTTGCTATGATTTCATTTCTTTGCCAGTAACAGCGATCGCAAAATGATCAAATAATTACAAAATAAAGCAAGCCATTGAATTTACATATAAATAATAAATAAGAGTGCCAAGGCAAGTTCGATTTCCCCCGACTTTCGCGATCAATTTGCAAAGAGTAATCAAACATTGGAGATTCTTTAATGATTTTTATTTTTTCAAAAAATTACAAACACCATATTTGTGATGGCACTGTCATACAAATATGTACATAACCATGACAGGAAACATTTCAATGCTTCCGGTCTCTTTAATTGATCGGGAAAATGAATGCCTGAAATTCAAGCGTAAATTATTAAGAATATTTAATAAATTCAAGTAAATCAACCTCCAGCATTATGACTACATCAATAGTTTTTTAATATTTTTTACTGACAAATTCAAAACAAAAAACATTTACCTAATAGCTAAATAATTTGTTTTAAGCCACCGACACAAATGCATTTATTAAAATTTTATTTCATCAAATTTATGTCACTTTTATGGAATGTGTACCCAATAGAAAGCGGTAAATAGTAATTATAAAGACATATTTTTCAAAAGTCAGTTCGAATTTATTAAGGGCAACAAATTTCAACAAAAATTGACATGCTTTGTTCGAAATTATTTAATTTGCCGATAAAGAGTAAAGAAGAATTAATAGAAAATTCGGATGGGCAGTTGGACAAAAATGTGCTAATAAAATTAGAATTTGCAATTTTATACGAAAATATTATCGAACTGTTTCAATCGACGCAAATAACAGAAAGCAATCAAAAGTCAATGCTTGAAAACGAGCAAGGCATTTTTGAAGAAATGATTAACACATTATCTTTTAGCAAGCAATTAACTTTGTGCGAAATATGCAAACTTTGGTTATTTTGGCGCCATTTGGGCAAACTTTTAGGTCGATAAAAATCACATAAATTTAGTGCAAAACTTATTTTATATTATTCAATTAAACTAATTTATTTATTAGAATTGATTTACGTTTAAAGTCCATTTATATCTAATTTAATAAAATTCAGTGGAGCATAAAATGTTGCAAAATTCGGCACTAATTTTGTTTATCAAACGTCGCGTCCAAATTCATTTTGCAGAAATTTATTGCGAAAAAATTGTGGAAATAATTGGACAAAAAAACAATGCGTCTATTTATGGCAACGAATACCAAAATGTAGCAAAACTTTTTTCAGAGGATATGCAAGAATTACTTACCGGTAGCATTCTTTTATTAGTGCAGCGAAGTGGCGGCGAATTGAGAGAAAAAAGCGCCGACCAAAACGGAATTGTCGGCAGAGTCAAATTATGGTAACAAAAAAAAAGGAATTGTATGAAAAAACTGTGATAAAATAAATGTAATTGAATTAATTTAAAATTGTTCGTTCGTTTATAGGGAATTTTCAAAGTTTTTTGATGAAAAAATGCTAGAAAATGAGACCAATTTTGCATATCAATTACGACTCTTACGCATTAAAAATGATTTTGAAAGCAACCGAAAAGTTAAAATATTGAAAATAAAAATAAAAAAATTAATTGGTCCTTTGTCGATGAAAAAGTTGGAATTTATGAAGCCCATTCAATTTCAAATTGGTAAGTGCGCGAATGGATTAGTTAAAAAAATAAAGTCACATTTAATTGTAAATCTTTAACATTTATGTAATTTTGGGATATAATTTTTGCTATTCTGTTTTTTTTTTGATCTTTTCTTTCATTTGTCACCTTCTTTAGAAGCAATTGTTGACGACGATTATGCTGATGAATATGCGACAATGTTGTCAAATGATTGTCGCATTGCGGCAAAGGCGGAATTGCGTCTGTCACTTCGTCTTTACTTTAGTACAATTTGGGACACATTTTGGAATGCCCATTTTTTGTCCAACGATAGCATTGAAAAACAGCAAATTGTGCAGTTGTGGGAGGGCACAGAGTTTGCGCAACTTATCGATGCCATTGGCAAATCTGACAAAAATGCGTTGGAAAAAATGTTCGAATTTGTGCAAAAAATTATGGCAAAAAATAAGAATGAAAAGAAAAAGGAGAAGATCGGCAGTAAAAATAGTAAAAGAAAACCTTTGTTAACGAACAGTCAAAATAATAAAATGGGCAAAAATAAAAATAATAAAAATGGCATTTTTGAGGCCGTACGGAGAGAATTATTGGAAAAACACACCAAAATTATGGTAGTTTTAAACACCAAAGAAAATAAATTGAGCAAATTGTTGAAAAACTCTTTGATGGAGGAAAAGGGGGCCAAAGCCAAACTGCGAGACTTTTACAATGGCAGAGATTTTGTTGACACCAAAAATGCAATGGCCTCACGGAATTGGGTGGAAGAATTGGAAAAATTGGAGAAAACATTTCCACCACTAAGCCAAATGCTTCGAGATGGTTTGTACACAATACATACATATATGCACCAGCAATACAAATCCATCAATTAGTGCAAAAATAAACTGACCATTTCTGGCCAGAAATTAAAATAGACAATGTTTAAAATCTCTTAGATTTTTAAATAATTCGGAACTGCTACATTTTCGCCAAAACATTTGCACTAAAGACTTATTGTCGAATCACTTCTTTCGACCTTTCTTTCGGCTTCTTCTGCATCTGATTAAGCATAATTTATGTCAATTTCAAAAGTAAAACGTACAAATTACACACGTACCAATGCTTTTCTGTTCGTTTTTTTGGCCGATTACCATAATTAGTGTAACTAACTTTAGTAATTTTTTACGAAGCGCTCTCTTGTTAGGCCTTAACCAAGCCGTTTCTCTAAATCCGGGTATCAAGAATTCATTAGTACATACCTAGATCGTATGATATCTTAGGGATGAGATCTTGTCACAGATGTCGAGAAGAGAGACAGAAGAAGTCAAACCCCACCAAAATAATGGATATCATTAGGGCAAAAACTATTTGTCTAAGTCATATTCCTCTGGTCTGAATAAATGTACATAAACAAACAATACTTTTTTAAAATAAAGAGGGGCCCTATTGTTTAGAACTGTCGAATGAACAAATTCAACAACTCCAAGCAAGAAATTATTTACGTTTCTTAAATTCGGACAGTGAAACAATTGTTAGGGTCCGTGCGAAATTCATAATCGACATTTTGGCATATTATTATCAGAGGTAAGATAAGCAAGCATTCATTGCTTTATGGTAGCGAATTAAAATGATGTAAATTTAGTTTCAAAGACCAATTGAACAACCAAAATGATATTGACAAAAGTATGGGCCTAATGGAATTGGAAATGGACTCAATGAGTGTGATGAATTCGGCGCAACAAATTGACCAATGCTACATTCATCTAGCAAATATTCTGGAAAAGACTATGGACTTATTCCCAAATACAGTATTTATAAGTGATCATATCGAAATTTGGGAAGGATTTGTTGAAAAGGATGAATTCATGATGCAATTGCGAGGTGAATGAATGAATGAATTATGGTGGGGCAAATTAATTTGTAATTTCCTATAGCAATTAAAATTGACAAAGAAAGACTTGGCTATTTGTTGAAAGAAAATGACAAAGAATCGTTGAATGATTTTGCTGATGATGAAAGCAGTGAATCATTGTCAAAGCGAGGAAGGCACGAGGAGAAACAAGAACAAATGCCAACAATGATAAAGCAAATGGATACAAATAATGCCGACGATGGGAACACAAAGACGCCATGGCAAACGGAAAGTAAACAAACACTCTTTAAGTGGCATTTTATTGTTATTATTACGGCATGGCAAACGGAAAGTAAACAACACATTTTAATGCCATTTCAAATATTTGTTATTATTAATATTACGGCATGGCAAACGGAAAGTAAACCAACACTTTTAATGGCATTTTAAATATTTGATAGCATTGTTATTGTTTAAATATTTATTTTTAGTTGATTGTGATGAGGCCAATGAACTAATCGGTGCTTATAAGAAAATGATTTTGGATAAAGAACAACTTTCAGACTTTGACAAACATTCGCTTATTATAAACGCGGCCCATTTCCAATTAAAAATGTGGATCAAAAGTCTGCTCCAATTTCTTCACTCATTAAAGGACAAAAAAAATTGGCCCAAATTCACTCGAATGGCCATTCAGCTTGGCATTGAAGCAACACAAATGGGATTTTTTGAGACGGAAAAAGTTCAAAATCGCAAAGAAACAAAAATTTGTTTTATGATGAGTTTCACTTTTCATTTGGTATTCAATGGCACATTGAGAGAGAATGAACAATGGGAAACATTCAGCGAGGGATTCATTGAAGAAACTCAATTTTTGGAAATTATCCGTATCAATGTGAGATTTTTTAAGCAATTAAAATGATCGGCGTGTTTTTACTATAATTAAGTGATAAGAAAATTAAAAATTTGCAATCACTAATTAAATGTCTGCATTTGCCTTTTTGAATTCAGATGGCGCCAGAAAATGACACGCATTGGGAGAAGCCAAAATGTGACCAGCCAAAAATTGCCAATTCAATCATTTCCTTTTTGAAAAACGAGGAAATTCAACCCCAAATTCACATGCGCGTAATCCATGTGCTTTTTCGACATTCATATGACTTTCTCCAAGGCATCGCTTTAATTGCAACGAAATTTACAAGGCTGCCGGAATATGATGGTGAGCGACACTAATTAATACACCGATTGATTAGAGCCCGGATTTTTAGATCGTAAAAAAGGCGAAATAGGCGCCTAAAATGCAATAGGTCCAAAAATGGTTAAAAAGGAACCAGGCCATTGAAATTTTCATAATTTGGCAATTAAATTAAAAAAATTTTACTAAAACTAAAAATATAGATATAATTGCTAAAACTTGGTCAAAGTAGAAAAAACTAAAAACTAATTTGCTCATCTAGACCTAAAAAAAATTAAAAAAAAAGAAATCTTTGAATGTTGAACGATAATATAACTCATATAAAAATCATTAAATTAAAGATACTATTGGGGTAAAGCAACTAAAAGAATTTTATCAAAAATATTTGGGCGATAATAACAATGATTTTGGCGTCGATTCGCTTGATGATCAACAAATTGCTGTTCTGATAAAGCTGCTCTCATTGCGCTTTTTCCGAAGCGAAGAATCGGTGTTGAAATGGATAGAAATGGGATCAAATGTGCTTAATTTAAATGAAGCAACCCAAAAGAGGCCAGAAACGAAGCATTTAAGTGAACATTGGACTTCAATTGTTCACGACAATTTAATTGCCAAAGCTGAAATGAGTGTGATGCTAAGGGTACCATTAGTTTTTTTAATAATTCATTCATTTATGGTAATTAATTGTTTAACAAAAGCGTCTTTACCTGCCTAATATGCCATCAAATTCGGTTTAACTTTATATTTTTTTAATCCCTATTATTAGCGACTATTTATTTATGTACGGCTACGAACAGTTTACATAATTTTAAAAAATGCGGCAGAAATTACCAAATTAATTTCTTTTTCAAAATTGCTTTAGTTGTTCGAACTTTTTACGGAAAAGACTCCGACAGTTCGAATGCTTTGTCCTTTGTTGCATTACAGCAATTATTTGGAGAAGCATTTGTCAAACGATTCGATGGAATTTTGGAAATTGCCGAACAAATGCTTTAAAATGGACATCAACGAAATCCACAAAAATCAAATGAATGTTTTAGCAAATGAACACTTCAGTTTTTTGACTACACACATCAACGATTGCGCAGAAAATGATGAAATTCTGCATATTTTACACGAAAAACACGGCTCAATTTATCGGCTAAGAATTTTGTTGGGAGGAAAAAGTAATCTTCAGCGTTTGTGGGAAATGCCAAAGCTACGGCAAAAGTTGCTCAACAGAAATTGTAAAAATTTTATTTGATTATTATTGAACATTATTTCTTAAAATTAGTAATAAAAAGGATAACAAATATAATAGCATTTTCTTGTCAGTGAATTCAGTGGTTTTCGGGGACGCTAGACCAGGAGTGGTCACGGATAAGGATTTTTTGAGAATTGGATGGATAGAGACGAACGCGGATATAAACCCTACGGATGTTTGGACACGGATTTTAACATCTCTATCCATGACCACCCCTGCGCGAGACTTCCATTTCCATTAATTGCCGGCCGCGGAATTTAATTAAAAAAACATGTAAATAAAAAATTTTTATTTTAGTTTTTACAAATAAAATGCGACTAATCGGCCATTATCGTCGTTTCTTTTTACCTGACGACGAATTCACTCCAAATGATTCCAATATATTGCTGCGATTGAATGAACGATATGCGGCCGATGTTTTTGTTTGGATGGGTTGGCTTGAAGCCGAGCGGTCTATGCAATGCGTTGGCGTACAAAAAATGGTTGACGAAATGTTTTTGTATTTCCGACTTTTTTACGACGCCTACAACTACACGTACGAACTACTGAACACAATTCATATTTTAAGAACAGCCCTGCCGGGTGAGTACTGCTTGGACATTATTTTATTTTGGGATGCTTTAATAGCATGTCCTTTTTATTGAATATTTTCTCTTTCATTACAACTCAATTTTATACATTTTATTGTTGTTTAGGGGAGTGCAAATTAAAAAAAAGTCTTAGTTTATTTTGAGTATTTTATTGAATATTTTAAATAGTTTTTATTTGTTTTGGGAGTGTGACCCTAAATAGTATTTACTGGTTAGTCTCAGCCTAAGAATCCTTTAGTTCGTCAGTGCTTAGGGCTAAGCCTAACCAGGCTTTAGTTTTACTAAGCAAAATGATAAAAACAAGATGTCCTTGGAGCATACCTAATTTAAGCTTTATTTCACTCACTGAAAATTTAAAAAAGTAAAAATGAGTCGAATAAAAGAAATGGTTATTAATCAATTTAATTTGTATTTATATGTTAAATACATAAAAAGAAACAACAAATGAAATAAATTTAAGCAATTAAAAAATTTATTGACGAGAACAGAAATAAAGTGATGAATAGCAATGGAATTGCTAAAGAATGGGGCAAGCTGCCTAAATTTATCCAACAACAACAACTAGAAGAAAAATTGCTTCAAATTACATCAGAAGATAAGTTTAAAAAGGAAGAAGCCCAACCGATGGAAATGATTCAAAAATTACATTTCAATCAATTTCAAAGATTTTTAAACGGCGAATACGACGAGGCGGGACAGAAAGAAGCTTTTGAAGAAATATTGAAAAGTAATAAAATCTTTTTTTTTTATTGAATAATTTGTTTTTACCTATTTATTCAGATATAATTTCAAGCAAAAACCACCAACGACAAAAGTTAAGTGCCTTTTTAGTGGAAAGTGATTTAAAAGAATTTTATGAGGCAATCGGAATTAGAGCTTTGAAAAATAAAAATAGGGTTGAAAATGAAGCAAAAATAAAAGAGAAAAAATCAGAAAAAAATAGACGGAAAAATAAGAAAAACAAAACAAAAAATGACAAAGAAAAAAATGAAACATTTGTAAAAATAAAAAAAGATGAAAATAAGAAAGAAAATAATATCATTAAAAAGGAAGAAAAAAAATTTGTTAATGAAAATTTTAATGAGAAAATGTTCAAGTCTGTGATGATACCAAAAGATATTGCTGGATACATTGAGAAAAGGAAACAATTTAGGCATAATTTGGAAGAAGAAATTGGCAAAATTAATTCGTTTACAGGTATTCCATTTATTAAATAGAAAAATGAAAAAACACTTGAAGATATACCTAAATGAAATATTAACATTTGTTAATTTACAATATCAAAAAACCAATTTTTAGATTTTTATGACGATTTATTTCTTTATGGAAAATACGAAGAATTTATGGCAAAACCTTCAACAGAAATTCAATGGGTAATTGATATTGGAGCATATATAAATGAGATTGGAAATCGTTTGAAAACAATGGAAGAAATGGAAAAATTCCATTTTATTGAAAAGCGAGCTAATAGTTCACAAATAATTGGACAATTGATAAATGAAACGAAAGAATTTCAAATGGAAATTGACAAAATAAAACTTAATGGGCAAGAAGCAATAAATGCTATGGAGAAAAATTTGCAAAAAACTCTCCAAAAATTTTTAACCGCTTTTGAAGAAACAACAAATTTTGGTATAAATCAACGAATAAAAGTGCAGATTCATTTAAAAAATTTATCAATGGCACTTTTGAGTAATTCGGCATTTGACAACAAATGGACAAAAAATGAGAATAAAATTAAGAAGGAAAGGTTATACTATTTATTAGGTGAACGGTTCGGGTCGGATCACTTCGAAAACGTGAAAATGAAGTGGAAAAAGATGGCACAACAAATTAAATTAGGTGCCAATAAAAATTAATTCTTATAAATGTGAATTTTTATATTCCTTCAGATGTTTCGTTGTATGATAAACACCTAAACAATGACCAACAAAGACAAGCTTACATTTATCCTACATTTCCGAATATATCACAACAAACAAATTTCGCAAATGATCAAATGGCAGTTATTATTTCTTTTCTTTTTTTTATTGTCATTTTTTTTTGTAATTAAGTTAGAAAATTATTTGGAGAATCTTAACAAAAATATCGGACATGGAAATGTTGTTGAATTTGATCAGCAAACTGAGAAAGAAAATGAATTGGACCAAATTCGCGCGATTGTTAATGAATGGGTGAGAATTAATTGGAATATTCAATTTGTTCTTTTTAAATTCAGTCAAATGGAATGGCACAACTTTACATTTCCGGCTCTTTGCTGCTTGGCACTCGTACAGCTTATTCGGACATTGACTTGCTTTGTCTTGTGCCGGGAAAAGCCATAAAATCGGATAATTTTTTCGGTGATGAAAATGAATTTTGCAGAGAAAATAAATGTTCAACGAACGAAGCAACAACAACAGATTCATTGTACTGCAAACTTTGCAAAGTATTTTTATTTTTTTGATTATTAATTATGTTTTTAAATGAAGATCATTCAAAAAACGAAAAGCATTTAAAAATTGCTTTAGGATCAAAGAGTGAAAAATTTATTGAAAACACCGTATGGATTAGTGTTCCTTATCAAATTCGAATTTAATGGTGTTGAATTTGACTTGACTTTTGTTGCAATTCCCGGACGCCGAACTTTGCCATTTTTGTTAGACGATCAAACAATTGAAAAATATATTCAATACTTCAAATCTGACAAATCTTTTGTTCACAAAAAGATGTTGCGAACATTATCAAGTCTCATTAATTAATTAAACTAAATTTAAATCTTTTTAATACCTTTGCAATAATCATTTTAGGCTATCGCTCAAATCTGTTTATTGTAAATTTATTTCATGATAATAAAACCGGCTATGTTCTTTTGTCAAATGGCGCTGATGCACTGCAAAAAAAGGAAAAATTGGAAAATAAACAGGCGAAAAATTTTAAAGAGATGAATATATTGCTGAAAATGTGGGCAAGAAGTGGGTTAATAAAATTATTTGTATTTTCAACTCTATTTAATTTTTGTAATATCTAAATACAAATTTTTAGACCATCATATTTATTCGAATGTTTATGGCTATTTGAATGGGTCAATGTTAGCCATTATGACAGCAAAAGTAATTTTGCTTTATCCTACTGCGTCATTGCCATTCTTAGTAGAGAAATTCTTTATTTTCTATTTAACAAGGTGATTTTGTCTTAAATATTGGGTGTAAAAATAATAATAAAATTTGCCATTTTTGTTAATTATTTATGAAATGTTTCGCTATTCAATCAAATAATTTAGACCAATTCGTGTGCCAGTGCAGCTCACTAAATTGAGAATAGACGACAATGTGAGTACGGATGAGAATGCAGACCCATTTTTTGTTCGAAAACCGGACGAGCAAGAAATGCCAATTTATACGCCAATCTTTCCGGAACAAAATGTGTCACGGAGTGTAACACATTGCGCAGTCAGAATCATACAAAGTGAAATGTTAAATGGTAAATTATTTTTGCATTAAACAGACTAAAAATTATATATTTAAGCCCTAAACAAAATTAAAACTATAAGGACAGAAGAAGACTTCTATCAAGTATTAACAAATGCAATTCCCTTCAAAGAAAAAGTTAGTTTTTTTTTTGTCTAGAATTATTTTTTTACAAATATTTGAAAATGTTTTATATTTTTTTCTTTTTTTTTCTAATTTTCTTTTTTAGTACTCCACATTTATTTTGGTCAATTGTTTAGCGGAACAAAGCAATGGCGGAGCCCATTTTTGTCAATTTGTTTCCAGTCGAATTCGCCTCCAAATTATTTTTAGCATTGACCCAAAAGGAAATGGCAAAACGGAGACGCAGTTGTACAATGACATTTACAAGGAGCAGTGCACATTTCTTGAACCTTTTTCAAAATTATCATTTTCATTCAGGTAATTTTTAATTTAAAAAATATATTTGTGAATTTATCGCTTAAAATTAGCAGGCCGATTTATTGCAAAATATGGCTGTTTGGAATACGAAGCGAAGAGACAAAAGAAAATATCGAAGAAAAATTGGAAAATTTTGACTTAAAAATCAAAAACGATTATTTACAATATAATTACCCAACAAATGTTGCAAATGGAAACACAAATTTGTTAGGCGCTGTTTATAGAGAACGAAGTGAAATTGAGAAAATTTTTAAGGAAATCAAATTTGAATTAAAATCAATCATCGTTAAAAGGGAAGAACTGATTGATTGATTGATCACTGATAAAGCAACTACCTAACTGATTACTATAATTTCATTTTTTTATAGTCTGTGAATAGAAATATTGTGTGCATTAATAATTTAAGTTGTAAAATTAAAAAAACAAATGTAAGGATAGGTTAAAAAAATTACTTACAAATTAGGTATATGGCACTTAAAAATACACAAAAAAATAAATGATTTCTGTCATCTTTTTATTAATAAAATATGAAAAAAGGCTTGTCAAAATTGTGAGCAAATTTTCGTATGAATGAATGAATTCGATGTAAAAACATTTTATTTGGCCGTAAATAAATATTTACAATACATTCAAATCAAAGAAACGTGTTCATCGCTAATCGAATAAATTCGCCGACCAGGAAAAGGCAACGCGTAACGCGAGAACTGCGGGGTGAGTATCTGCTGACATTCCATTGGGCCATCATTGGTAAGCTGACGAAGCAGTCGCATGGACTCCGTGTTGTTTGACGGCGTTTTGTAGAGGATCGTGTCGAACTTTGTGGACGGGTCGGAACCGGCAAATTGAAGCAGAACGGCACGAAGAAGGGACGAAGCAATCGACTAAATGGAAGCGGATATATTTAAAGGTCGGGATTAGAAGTCGGGAAAATCCGGTAGGATCCCAGTCCCGTTGTGATCGAATCCGCCCGATCATTGGCACTTTTGGAGCACATACCGGTCTGTCCGCATAGAAGAGACTGATGCCAATGCGGTTGTTGAGCAGATGCCGTACCTGACATGTGCCAACAACTTCCTTCGTCTCTTTGCACACAGCTAACTGAACAAACACATTGAGAAAAATTCAAAAATATTGGCAAAATGCCCAAATAGTAGTCGAAAAAGAGACAGACATTTGTGACGGATTGGGGAAGTCGAAGTGCCGCCTGCAAATATGCCGTCCGGTCAATGCCGGCCGTCTGCAAACGGTCAAAGCTCAAAAGTTTGTCGAAGGACACCTCTCGCCAGTCCTTCAGCTCCACGCTGGAGTCGTCGTCCAGTCGTTCGGGTCGCACATCCGCGCAATTGGCACGCATTACCCACAATCGCCAGTCCAACAAATGATTCAATCCATAATCCTCCGCATATTTAAACCACATGTCGGAAGCTTGAATTCAGTGATGAATGAATGAATGATCAAAAGGCACCACAAATTCGAACCGATTAAAATTGTCAATTTTTAGAATACCTCCATAACCGAAGATTTGTCGATCACCGGGCAATTCCATGGAACGATTGGCGAGTGCACGGCCGAGTCCATGCCCGCGGTAGCGTTCGTTCACATAATACATGCTCCAATGTGCCACTTGCGGGTACAGTGCCATACTAATGCACGCCATCGGATGCCGGTTTTGGTCAAGTGCAAAAAACATGTTAAAGTTGGATCCAAACGCTTTTGTCCACAGGGCGTAGTCGTCGGCGGAGTTGTCCCAGCCGTATTTGTCGGCAATCTGTGTTTGATGATCACCCATTATTAAGTCTCATTTTATTCATCATCAAACAATTAATTGAATTATTGATGTACCTCTTTGACAATGATCTGGAAGGTCTGATTTGAACAGTTTCGCTCTATTTTCAGTCCCGCCTGTTTCCATTTTGGCTCCATAGGTCGCTCAATTTCCAATTTTGTCCGCTTCCATTTTGGCACCGCCGGCGGATGCACACCAATCAAAATTGTTTCCAAAACTTCGTTTTCAGCCTCTTCAGTTTGGTGGTGAAGGAAGGGCAACGGAGAAGCCGTATTTTGCGTTTGTATTGTGGCCAAATTAGCGCAATGACGAAATGGAACAAGTACGGCTTGAAAAGGAAGTCCGGTTTTTGAGACTGGTATTTTCATGAAACATTCTTCCCATAGATTGAAGCTCTTCTTTGATCAGTGTTTTTTGTTTTTTTTGGTCCCCAAAAATTAAATTTGTCGATTTACCTCTTTTGGAGATGCCCTGGATGAATAGTCTGTTGATGAATTGTTGCTGAATGCCCATGCCGGCCAAAGTGCGATTGAATTGATCGTTTGCGATTAAATGTAATTTAATTGTTTGAATTGATCGTTTGCGATTAAATGTAATTTAATTGTTTGAATTGATCGTTTGCGATTAAATGTAATTTAATTGTTTGAATTGATCGTTTGCGA
>JAKKIK010001300.1:0-17456 GCA_024500135.1 Heterodera carotae | reverse complement strand
TTTTTTGGGTACCGGTACCGGGACCGAGTACCGGGGTCGAATACCGAAACCGGGACCGAGTACCGGGGTCGAATACCGGAACCGAGACCGAGTTGCGAGTACCGGGAAATTTCTGGTACCGAACATCCCTACAATACACGGTATTTTTTTTTAAAATAATGTTCTTTGATTTTTTCAAATAAATTTTTTGAAAAAGATGTTTAAAATTTTTTGATCTGATTAATTCTAGAGCAATGGTGTATCAATTTATCCCTTCTTTGAATATTAATATTATTTTTCTGCATTTGAATAAAAATTTTTGAATTTCCTAAATAAAATGGAATAATTGATATTAATTAGTGCTTATTTTCTTTAATTTTATTTTTTTGGCAATGCTTGTTTAATAAGTTTTTTAATTCATTTTTTCGATGTTTTTTAAAGCAAGCTCGCGTTCATTTATAATTTAACGCATTTTTTTAATTAATTCGATAATATCTACACTAATTAATTCTTCAGTTGATTTTTAGAATTTTTTCTGCGTTTGACTTCTTTATAGTATTGTAATACCCTAAATTATATGTTCTTCTCTTTGATTATTAATGTGTTCTTTTTTTTAAATAAGTTCTTCGGTTTTTTCAAATTTTAGATTCACAATTTTTGTCGTCATTATATAAAATTAATTCTATAATTTTTGTTTGAATTTCCTTCCATTGTACATTGTTTGACTATGTAATTTAATATTAAAAACTTATTTCTCAAGCAATTGTGATAAGATTTAGTCTACTCTAGAAATTAAAATTTTAAATTATTTTTGAGTGTTAATCTTTTATGTAATTGTCTTTAAACTTTAATATTTTATAATTCTATCAAGCTCAAAATCGCGCATTAAAATCTCCGCGTTGATCTGCACAACAAATCATTGATTTGTTCACGGGATTGTTGTTGCAAAAAAACATGCTACAGTTTTAATAACTTTTGATCACTTATATATTCATTTGTTGAAATTTTTTTAATGTAATTATTTTATTATGGTTTAATTTTCATGACAACTATTAATTTCATAATTTTTCGGCCATTCTCGCACGGATAATAATTAACTTTTTTAATTATTTTTATATAAGCAGCCAACTGATATTTGTGTAGAATTATTTTTTTTAATTTTTTTACAATTATTTTTAGAAAGTATTTCATTTGCCGTTATAGTGATCATTTATTATTCAATAATATTAAATTTTATGACAAAATACAATGGTTATGAGTAGGGCTGCAAAAAATATTGATATAAAATCGCGAAATGTGGCCATTAAATATGGATATAAAATCACGAAATACGGACATAAATATGGCCATAATGCCCAAATATGGACAAAACAATGAAAAATATGGGCATAAAATTTTATCAAAATGGGGTGCAATTTTTCAAATTGATTTCGTTTGATAAAAAATATGTTATGATGAATTAATCTTTACACTCAATTCATTTTTTTACACATATTTTTATAACTAAGCAGTTGAAACTGGAAAAAGCTTTTATTTGGTTATTTAGTAATTTTTTTAATGACATAATTATTTTTATCTTTTTCATTTTCTTTATAAATTTAATATTAAACTTTTACAATGCATTTTTTACTTTACTATATTTAAATAAAATAAACATATGTTCAATTCATGACAGGGATCTATTAATACATTTCTTTCTCGTGTTTAAATCCTTTTCACAGTATTTTGTTAATTTTTATTTAATGTCACTTTTCATCTTATTTCACTGAATCTGTATTTACTGAGTAATGTTGAACTTTTTTGCACTATCTTTAAGACAAGGATTTTTTATTCGAGAATTTTTTTCATTCAATTGGATTTCGCAGATCTCGTTGTCGAAAAATTTCAATTTTATGTCGAGTCGCTGTGAGCTTCATGTTTAAGCCATTGCGACGATGCATGGCACTCTTTATCAATGGTAAATTATTTTAAAATTTTTATTTTTATTTTCTAGCATTGGTCCAATTTGTTTCACAAAAATTATTTTTACTTTAAAAGTAATAAAAAATTTATGATTTTATCTTTTTTAACGAATTATTCACGATTTAAAACAGTTTCACCTAATATGAACCTTATTTTTCATTATTTTATTTGGGTGTTGGACCTGGAATAGCAGGCTTACTAAGATCTGCTTCATTAATAATCGATAATAGTTGATTATAATTTTTTCATTTTGTCAAATGGGGTTAATATAATTAAAGTTTAAATAAAAGCTCTAATTAGATAATTCTTAATAAAAATTATTAATCGTTTTCAATATTCTTTAATGACGGTTTCTTTTTTGATTTCCTGCTTTTATTTAAAAGTAATTTTTTATGTGGTTAAAATTAGTTTTCTTTTTTTGTTCTTTTTTTCATACCAACTCGATGTTATGAAACAGTTGGAGACTTTGATGCTAGTTTTGTTAATTTTATATTGATAAATTCTCGAGCGGTTTACGACGGATTTGGGTCCGAATTTGCTCGCATTGTGGTGCTGTTGGGACTATTATTACAAAAAGATTTGATTTTTTTTTGCACATCAATCTATATAAATTATAGCGATATTTATTGAATTTATCGCATATCAAAACACACATTGAATGTAGAAATTGATTTTCTTTAATTTTCACGCCATTTCTCACAGATTCGACCACAATGGACTTAAAAACGCATTATTTATTGGCTTGGAACAATTAAGTTTTAATTTTCTAATTTTTTTTTGACGTACATTACTTTGAATTTTTTGTTAATCGGTTTTTTTGGCATAACTTTCTGTATATTTTTTTTTATCCTTCAACAAAAACAATTTATAAGTTTCTTGTTAAAAATGTATAAGTATTTTATTTATGTAATTGATCATTATGTATAAAATTAAATATTTTTTCTTGAATTTAACTCTCTGCATAAAAAGTCTTAGTTTATATTTGTACAGTTTTGAAAAAAAATTTTGAATAAAAAGTTTTATGGTTATTAAGAATAAATTATTGAAATTATTTCAAAATGCAAAAATTTCACCACAGAGGAAATAATAATATAATATTAAGAAATTTAAAGCTGAATTCTGCCATGATAAAACTGCTATTCCAGGAAGAAGGATTAAATAACCATACCTTCTCTGTTACGATTTAATAATTGGTTATAAAGTCCAAATAATTTTAAATATATATAATTAGCCTTTTATTCTTGTTGAAAAGCTATATTTATTATTTTCCCTTTTACTAATGTTTAATTTTGTTAGAAAATTAATAAAGTTTTCATTTTATTTTCGAAAAACAGGGTATTTCACACAATAAAAAAGACGGCGATGGCCTTTTGAGTATTTTTTTATTTTCTTATATTATTAAAATAATTTCGTTTGTTTTATTTTGGTAATTTACAAAGTGAGTTCCATATTTAAAAATTAACTTCCTATCAAATTTGCATTTGGATGTGTCAATGCATTAATTCATTAAATTCTGTTTTTTATTAGTAATTAATAATGTCTTGAATTACTTTTGGAACTCATTCCTGTCCAATAAATCATCTGAATCAATAAGCATGACAAGAACACTCTCTTAAATTTTTAATAGTTAAAGCATATATCTAAAAACAGTTCCCTGAATTTCCATGAATACAATTAATTATTGTAGCTTGTTATAATTCTTAGTTTAATAGTTATTTAGATTTTAAAAAACCAATATTAAACGAAAAAAATGTTTTTTTTCTAACAATAAGATCAGTTTGGACTTAAGATTATTAATTTTGCATTTGTTATATTTTTAATATTACTGTTTATATATTATGGTGTATAATATTACATTTATACAGGATCTGCAAGGCATCCAAACACGGCCTCTGATTTGGATCTGTATTTAGAGTTAGTTTTGATTAAATTTTGATTTTTGTATGTACTTTTTAAAGATAAATAACACGATGCTTTCTTCTCCCTATGGAGCTTTTGATTGTGCGACAGGCTTTGAATTCACGTTTAGCATTGTTAGCCATAATTCAAGTCCGTAGTAATCGATCATTAAACTCTCAAAAAATAAGTGCCTCGTTCGTTGGCGTTATTGAAAAATTATTGCAGTTTAATTTAAAATAAATTTTTAATTTTTTGAAGAAATATTTTTTGTACTATAAAACATGCAGACTAAGTCTTTTGGATGTTCGTCGTCGATGGCATTGATGTCTCATGCATAAATCTCGTTAGTTCACATTTGAAAGTAGTCCAAACTTTGATGCTCGTTGACCTACTTAGACTTGTTTTAAATATTTTTAAAATTCTGAAAAAATTTTTTTTTTTTTAAGACACTTACCGTAATTCCTGATTTAAAGCCCCCCCTGATGTAGAGCCCCCCCCCCCACCTGAAATAAAGCCCACCATTGAGAGGGGTTGGAATATAGAGCCCCCCCCCTGAAGTAGAGCCCCCCCTGAAATAAAGCCCCCCTCTAAATAGGGTACACTTTCCTCCCATTTTTTGAACAAATTAATATACATTTTTAGTGCTTGAAATTGGAGAGCAGCGATGGATAATGGGATAAAACGTTTTACAAACATAATGCCATAATCAGTGATAAAAATTAATTCAAAAAAATGTGATACGTTACTTTTTCTTGCAAAAGTTAAAACTGAACCCGGTCAAATTTGCGGTGCGTACGACGTGCTTACCGTCACCGTCTGAAAATTTTTCTTTCTTCTGTAGCTTATGAATTTTGTTTAAAAAATAGGAATAGTGTAAATATTGACACAATTGTGATGTTTTAATTTCCTCAAACAGTTTAAGGTAAATGTAAAACACTCAAATAAAATTTAATTTTTTAAATATATTTAAATCAATCTAATATGTATAAGGCCTTTAGCATAAAATATTTTTTATAAAAAAACCACTCAAGGTTTCTGGAGAAAAAAATTAACAATTTATGAATTTTTTAAATTTTTTTTTTAATTAAATCAAATTACCTATATTTTATTAATTTAGAACTTTATTGAAATGTTGATGAAATTATTGTAATGTTAATGAAACTTGACATAATATTTAATATTATTGAACATTATGTTATAGGTTTTGGACAAGCATTGAAACGATTGTCGAGTTGTTTTGCTCAATTTTTATATATTTATTTTTTGTTCGTTCTTTTACTTTTAATTGTTGTAATCCATTGTGCGCAAATATCACCTAGGTTTGCCAGATAGTTTCATCAGATCAACATTTGGTAAAATAATTTTACGAAATTTATAATATTTATTTTTGAATTATTTCTCTACATAATTAAATACAACCCGTAGTAAGGTAAGAAACTTAAGGTTAAAAAATAGTTGGAATGAATTTTATTTTTGAGTATACCGATGTTGCCACACCGTTCGTTGGAATGAATTGGCGTCAACTAAAATTTCGAGCGCTTCGTTTTGAGTGTCATGTATAACACACCTCTCATATCATGAAATTTGAATTTTTTTACAGATATTTTATATTAATTGAATTTGCTATTATATGTTGTCGTTTAATTATAAAACTTTAAAATTATACATTTAAATATATTTGTTTTTGATTTCGTTTATTGGTGAAAATATTTATTTTCTAGTAATTTCTCGTTTACACTTGTTTTTTGATCAACAAATTATTGGAGATAAATTATTGCTTGATTGTCTTCTTGTGTTATAACGATTACGCGCGAACGCAGCCATCTCCTTGCCCTGTTCACGCATATATATATGGCAAGTATAAAACAACTCGGTGAAAAATGACAAGTGGATGTGAATTTTGATCATAGCGTTGCATTTTTATTTTGATTTAGACAGCAATAATAATAATTTATTTTAAAGAATTTGAAAATTTTATTTACCATTTTTAATTTGAACTGTAATATTTGTTATTAAAAATTTTACGCTTATTATTTTTGAATACATTTATTTTGCAACCAATATAATTGAGCATAAATTAAAATATGTATTTATTTTCTCTTAAAATTATATTTTTCAATTTATGTTACCAATGAGATTTTACACCTCGTCTTGTTTTTTCTCTAGGCATTCTTTGATATGAGTTTTAATATTATTCATATTTTTAAGCAATTAAATGAAGCAAATCCACATATATGTATTACAATGGACAGTGTTTGACACAACTTTTTACAGCTTAGAAATTCGATCGCATTAATTTAAATATTTTCACTTTATAATTGTTTTCTGTTGCTAGTTTATTACGTTCTTAACGTTTTGTAGTTTACCAACTAGATATAAACCAAAGGAAAATTTTATATTTTTGCTTGATTCATTATAATTAGGTAAATTTAATAAGCTTTTAACTACAAATATTTTTCTATAAATTACATTGTATGATACCAATAGTTTTTGTTTATTAATTGCATTGCACGGATTTATATTATTTCCATGTGTTATTAGGTTAAATTTGTAATTTACCAGCATTTTTACTTTTTTGTATGTATTTATGTAGACACTAATCTCATCCATTTTAACCTTGCTCGATGTTTGTGTAGAATTGAAGTTTGGATTCGCTCGCTTTACCAATTACGCAACTCTTATTCTTTGTTGGGATTTTTTTGATTTGATTATTTTACTGCTAAGATAAATAACTTTTTTAGGAGGTTTTTATTGTTATATGAATGTCTTAAGAAAGCTGTTGGATGCCTTTGAATGTTTTTCATTTTTTTGTGACAAAGCAATGTTATGCTTTTTATTTTAGTATGCGTTTATATTGTTTGTATAATAATGTTCTATTTCAATTATTTTGGAGAATAATCACTTCTATAACAATAAAAAATATTTTTTGCTATTAGATATACATTTAATGAATTTTGTGCAACTTTTCAAATTAACAATTAATAGATCATAAAGAATAATCCATAGTGATTTGAATTTTATTTTGTGAAAATTGTGGCTAAGATGATGAGCGCTCGTTGTCTTTACACTCATGCGCACTTCGCTGACAAATAATATGCTCTCATCCACACAGAATCTCTATTATTTGGCTTTATATATTACAAAAAAAAATTGGGGCTCTTAATTATAAAATAATAAAGCCTCATTTAACATTGGGTTTAATTTTGTAAAACACACTTTAAGTAGCTTTATACTCATTATTGTCTATGTTCTGCCGTTGCCATCATTGAAAGTGTTGGTTTTAGAGTTTTGCATCAATAAATCTTTCAAATTAGATCCTAATTTGACTGCCGAAATTAATTATTTCGAATTTCATTTCTCGTTTTCAGAAATAAATGCTCGAATAAATATATATGATAAAATTAAAAATTGTAAACGCACTTTATGACTTTATTGTGTAAATACTGAATGAGAACATTACTCCTCAATTTTCAATCTTCGATATTTAATTTTTCAATTAATTTTTTTTTAATTTTATTGCAACAAATGTGGTTTTATAATTTTTCTAAAGTTTTATTTATATCCATACCTAAAGAATGAACTTATACTTCTTTTTAATTTACAAATATTATAGTAGTCTATCTTTTATTTGGTTCATTACATTTAAAAATTACAGTGATTTGTATTTTTTCAAGCAAGTTAGATCTGTTTCACTACAAGTACACCGATGTGGCGCCAGCTGCTTGAAACAAAATTTTATTTAATGGTTTAACTATAATTTATTTTTTTAATTTACACGACTAATTAAGTATGCTTACCAAACAAGCATGATGACGTTCAATTTACCCTCCCTCGCTGCTAGACGTTTATTGATTCCTCACACTAATTTATTATTTTTTAAATTTGCACGACAAAATTAAGTCGAAAGTTTTATCTTTATTAATTTTTTACATTTTTAAATTTGCACGACAAAATTAAGTCGAAAGTTTTATCTTTATTAATTTTTATTATTGTATGACCGGAGATATACTCTTTCGTGATATATTTTTATTCTATCAATGTTCAGGTTTTAAATAATTAGTTAATCAATATTTTCTGCTTTAATTCTCGAAAAATCATGCATACGGCTGTTCTTAAACATTGGCAAATGGTTGAGCTAACGTTTTTATTACAATTTTTGTTAAAGTTTTTGCTGTTCATCAAATCAGTAGAGCTTTTAATTATGATAAATCTAATAAACATTTAATCAAATTTGGTTTTTAGATATTACTTGATTTAGGTGCCACTTTAGTGATTAACGTACTTTCTTTTATTGAGCCTCTGTCTTCATCTATCTTTATGCGCCTCCCCACGATTCGTCTACTACACAATTGGTCTACTCCACGATTCGTCTACTACTCGATTCGTCTACTCAGCAAAAATGTTTCGAAACCCGAATTCGAACTCGAACAAACTTGTATTGTCAAAATTTATTTGTTTTAAGCAGAATTTTGGTAAAACTAGGCTTAGGTCAGGCTTAGGGGTAATATTTCGGTTTAGCTCCGAATTTCTTTTCGAAAAAAATCGGCTTATTGTTTTAATTTGGAGGTTCGGGGTTCGGTATTATGAGAAATGAATGTCCGGATTCGTGATCAGCGAGCGACCTTAAAAAGCCCTTAAATTTGTTTTATATGGCTTTTTAAAATTTAGAATTTTTTTTTCAAAAATGGGGGGTACCATCCGTACATTACCAAAATTTCGTACCCCTAAGCCTAACCTAAGCCTAGTTTTTCCAAAACTTTGCTTATCTCGATAAAAAAAGTTTGTTCGAGTTCGAATTCAGGTTTCGAAACTTTTTAACCGAGTAGACGAATAATGTAGACGAATCGTGTGTTTTTAGATGAGTAGACGAATCGTGTAGTAGACGAATCGTGGAGTAGACCAATCGTGGGTTTTTAGCTGAGTAGACGAATCGAGTAGTAGACGAATCGTTGGCGCGCCATCTTTATGTACTTATGCATTAATTGGTTATTTAATTAAACAAATTAATTAATACTTTAAAATTCATTGCCTATTGTTTAATACATACTTGGTGCAATTTAAGCCAAGATCTCATAGTCACATAACTTCATTATGAGAGTTGTCTTTGATGAGATTTCAAATCTAAAGCATTTATTATTTTGGATTGTGCATATTAATTTTTATTTAATAATATTGATTGCTTAACCTTTTCTGATCTGATTGGAACCTTTTTTCATTTATTTTTTATTATAATTTTAATCGCAGATGATTAATTAAATTTTGTTTTGATAACGCTTGTATTTGCTTATAGATTTGCTGAGCTTTTTAAAATTTAGCTGGTGTCATGTTTGGCAAAAAGTGGAATTATAAACAAAAAATTTGTATAGAAACCATTAATTTGTTAGCTTTATCATTTTTGTTTTTTGAATAAATAAATCTTATCAGGGAGCAGTGGTAGATATTCATTCCTTGTATCCTCTTATAAACACTCTTTGCTAACATAAGGTGAATTTATATATTCCGCAATCTTTGGCGTAGACAAATCCCCGATGACATACATTTTTGAATTTACTTAGGTTGGTAATTCAATTTTACAACAGATTTGACGGTTTCTTGGTTTATGAATTAGTTTTACGTTTAGTTATCATCTTTAAAATTTTGTCCATGTTTTTTATGTGTCTGAGTTGTTAAATTTCTGGTAATTTTAAATTAGTCATTTATAAATTACATTTATTTATTTATTTTTATTTTTTTTTACTTTATCTAAAATGTAAAAATAATTTCGGAAATAATTCAACTTTTCTTGTCGGCGATGTCTTAATCACATAGGTAAATGTTAATTTTTTTATTTAAATATTTTTAAAATGCAGATTTTTGTATCATATCATTTTTTTAATGAAATTAAATAATTTTTATGTTTTATTTTTCTGAATATTGATGCGTGTTCTCAAGCACTTCTACGACAGAAATTGTCTTGGTATGTATGCTTGTTATTCATCAATTAATAAGAAATCCATTTATATAACCCACGAAATTGCGTATTAATTTTAAATTCTTTTATCAGAAAAATCAAATTATTGGTTCTTTTTAATGTTTGGGTTTTGTATTAACTTTATCTTGGTGACATCAAATTTTTAGCATTATTGAAATTGTTTTGGAATTATTGTTTTAATATTTATTGAATAGCTAATCTAGTAAAAAATATGAGTATTGAAAATTTTACGAATTTTTTCTTAAGGCTTCGGATTACTAACTTTTTTAATGCCAATTTTGCACTTCATTAAATTATTTCAAATTTTAAAACAGATATATTAAAATACATGACTGGCCCTTACTGCAGGTGATCGCAAATTAATGTTTATTTGTTGACCGGAAAAGAATATTTATAAAACATCAATCCCGGTTTTATTTTAATGCTATTTTTTGTATAATAATTGTTGCATTTATTAAGTATTTATGATTTAGATTTTTAATCTCTTTGCAAGAGTCTAAAAAAAAATTATTCTTTATACAAATTTATTTTTTCAGCAATATGGTTTATACTCAATGTTAAATTAGCTTAAAATTTCTTTGTCTTTCAATATAAATAAAAAGGATAGAACTTTTTGGTAAAAAATTCCCAAGTTGATTTTTTTTTTTTCTATGAATTTGTTGATCCGATTTTTCAATAATTTTACTTTTACTTTAAATTTTTTCTGTCTGTGTCCAATACTTTTTTTTCATTTAATTTTAATTTTTTGAAACCATTTATGTGCGCATTCATTTTTCGCTTTAATCCAGAAGGTATTTTTAAGTTTCATTTACTATTGCTCTTTTTATAAAATTCGGTCGTTTGTTTTAATTATTTTCAAAAATTACCATTCAAAATCGGATTTTCCTTTGAAATTCCCAAAAATCAGTACAAAATAAGTACATTGAGCTCAAATCAGTACATTTCTTAGAAATAAGTACATTTTCAGTTTCTAAGATAGGACCCCTCCAAATCAGTGCAAATCTTAGAAATAAGACGACTTGGGAACCCTGACTATTAACCATCGGGATTTATTAATTACCATTATTTGCAAATTTGATCTATTTTATAAAACCTTGTGCTTGTTATGTTTTTGTGTTTATTTACTTTCAGGCCGACTAAGTCTCAGTCATAAATTAATCTTATAATGAATTTACTTAGTTATCTTATTATAATATAATATTTCTAAATTATCGAATTTTTTTCTTATCTTGATATATCAAAAGTTTCTCTTTTATTTTTAAATTATACGATATAAATTATCGAATATTGTCCTTATCTTTGTATATTAAATGTTTCTCTTCTATTTTTAAATTATACCATAATTGCACGCCAAAAAAATGCAAGTCCTCTTTTGATTCTAATTCTCACAATCTTTATATATGCTTATCATAAGGTTTTTTTGGATTTAATTAATAAATCTCTTTGTTTATTTATGTATGAAATTTAGTTTATAACATGTTTTTCAATGGTCAGATTTTATTGCATAAGCGGGAGGAGGAATTGACGTGGTAATTCGAACACTGGTCTACACTCAATGCTGCTGCATATCAAATTTTTTTATTCTAACTTTTTGAGTGTATAATAATATTTGTCCCTTCTTTAAACCAAGTAATTTAATTTTTTGTATCATTATTTACGCTTTTATTTTTACATTTAGAATTTCTGTTAGCACTTATGTTTTTATTAGTTTATTTCTACAATCTTTTCTAGAAAGTTTTTTTTTAATATAGACAAGAATTTTCTTTTTTTTAATATAGACAAGAATTTTCTTAAGGATTTACTGTATTTAATATTACTTTTGAAATTCCATTCTTTCTTTAGGCAGTTGCATTTTAATTATAAACATAACATCCTCTGGCTTTTTAAAATATTTTCAGATATATATATTATGAGTGTCGTTAGTTGAGCTAAACTTAATCAATTTAAACTGGTACAGTAAAATACGGCATCTCTTTTTTTACACTGTTGGATTTTGTTTCTAATTTTTTTAAATTATTTTGTTTGCTTTTTATTTATTATTTTTGTACATTTATTCTTTGAGTACTAATCTGTTCCACTTTTTTCATCATAAAAAGCTGTTTTTTAAAATTAATGAATGCGGATTGACGCGTCCTCTTTTTCGCGACGTGATTTAACACGGCTTTCTCAGCTTGTTTTGTTGCATCTTCGCGCTGGACTGGAAACAAAATTCATAAAATTTTTTTTCTTTGTTTATTTATCAAATTTTATCATTCACTGATAGTTTTCGTTTTCACCCATTTCGTTCTTTTCCCATTCTTAATCAGTGCCATTTTATGTCTCTTTCTTTTTACGTCGGCGATAGTAAAGATTTTAACCAAAAACGTGATTATTTTTCTGTCACATAAAAAGAACATATGTAGATGTTAGGTTCAATTTTGGACTGGCTGAAAATTGCAAATAAAAAAAAGTCAATTAATAATTTTAAGTTCGTCAATCAATAAAGAAGTTTCCATTTATATATCTCACGATAGTTTTACGTTTTAATTTGAAAAATCTTTTCATTTGGGAACAGAATTTATGGATTCCTTGTTCTGATAAGTTTCCTCGTATATCCAAACATAGGTCATCTAGAAGGCTCAACTTAAAAAATCTTGTTTTTTTATGTTTGGATTTAATAAGTTGATGATTTTCTAATAATTTTTATTAAATTCAGTTTGACGGTATGTTTAAAGTCTAGCTGCTTCATGGTTTTCGAAGCATTCAAGTGAAAGCCATGGCGATTTTTATACTTTTTTTTACACCTTTGTATTCTTTACTCTTATTTGGTGACTGTTGTGAAGTCAATGTTTAGGGTGCAACTATATAGATAAACATTGCTGCGAAGCACTTTTGCTTATAAATTTTATTTGTTATTTTAATTGGTCTTTTTACAATTTTTAAAATAAATTTTAATTTGTTTTAATTTAAGGCTGATTTTCAGTTTTTATTTTTAAAGAATTTAATAAAATCTGTAATCGGTTATTTATGCAATATTTATAAAACATTAATCAAATTAAGTTGTATTTTCTTTTTTATTCTTTTCAATAAAATTTTATGGACTCGGACACATCTGCTATGTAAAATATTAAATATTTTTATAATAGGGCTCTAATATAAAAATAATATTACAAGTTTAGTTTGGTCTATAGTATTTTTGAACAATTGTTTTTTTTTGTTTGAAATGTCACCCGATTCAGAATCGGGTACTCGATATTGAACGAACATTGGTGAGTTCTACAAACATGGCGTAAGACATCTGAAAACCGAAAAAGTTGTGGGTTAGGTTTCGACACCGATTTATGAACATATTCGAAACATCGAACAAACATTTAAGCTTTTTTATATTTCGAAAAAGTTTGTTGGATGTTTTAAACGTTCATATGAACACAGAAACCTAAGATTTGCAGACTAGTTCGAAATGTGGTCTGAAATGTGTGATTTTCAGTATCGGGTGCAACATATATAAACTTTTTTTTACTTTATTATTTTCGTTTGATTTTAATGAATTTAGTTTGTATTTAAATTTCTTTCGACCTTTTTTTTACTTTAAACTATTTTTTATTACACTTGGAAAAAATTCGGATTTTTAATGTTTATAAATGATTTCTTTATTTCATGTGTTTACGGGCATATTATTTATTATTGCATAGGATCTGATGCCGGTTTTCACAGGCTTTATGATTTATTTATTCATGTTCCTTTGGTTAAAAACTCATTTTCATTTATTCGTCGTAATCTCATTTTTTTTTTATACTTGGAACAGCAGAATCGGTTTTTTTAATTCTTTTGTGCAATTTTTAATTTTAATATTTTTTAATTTAGATTTTCATTGACTGTTTTCAAATGTTTTTTTTTGCCTCGGCAAACGGCTATAAAACCTCAACGAAAAGGCAAATATACGAATTCATTTTGTTAACAGCTTATAAATTTTAAAATCCGGCAATTATTCTTAAATTTGTATTTGATTTTTTTTTGTTTTCACAATCAATTAATTGCATTTTAATTTGGTATAATTTTTTTCAACTAGGATAACAACAATGTTCCTTTTTAAGTTTTTCAGTTTCTTTAAGTTTTAAACTGCAGCATTTGTCATGGATGAGCAATAATATTGTTTTTTATTTTAAATAATTTAAATTCCATATAACAATTATTTAGAATCTATTTAATTATGCTTTTAATAGTATTTGTTAAGAAAGCAATATTTATGATTTTTCTGACGTCCACAAACAGGCATTCAGCTTTTCGTCGTTTGGTCAAGGATCTTTGTTATTATTTATAACTATAAACTATTTTGTCAATTCGATACTTTGTAGGCAATTCAATTTTCCGTTTATTTTTATTGCCGTATATTCTATAATCACAATTTGGCATTTTATTTCTCGCAAAAATCATGCGTCTTTCGAATTCAACTACAACAATGATCATTACGATGCATAAGGGCAAGAATCCATGTTACGAGCATTTTAATATTAGCATCACTCCTTTATATTGTATATTTATTTAATTAGAAAATACACATTGAACACCAAATTTAATTAATGAAAATTTATGTAGCAATTATATATTATTTACCGTTGTATTGTAGCTAATTAATAAATTAAAATTATTTAACCACATGGTATTTATAATAATGTGAAATTATTCGACTCACGTCATGATCGGATTATTTCGTTAAATATTTTCATTTGTATTTATTATTTTTAGATAGTTTTCATATCGAATTTTATTCAAATTATTTTTTTAAAAAAGATTTGAGCTTTTTATTCTTTATAATTTTTATTTATGCGCAAATTTTGCTTTTGACAATCTCGAGAAATATTTGTAACTATTCTATTAGACATTTCAGTATTTGGGCTAAAAATTTTGATATCTTGAACTTATTTTTTAGAATGCAATAAACACCTGTTTTAATTTAAATAAGATTTATTGCTTTTTTAAGTGTTTACAAATAAGCTACAATTTTTACTTTTGGCTCGTGTCACCATTCTTGATTTTATGATCATGGTCTTTGCCGTATCTTTATTTGAATGTTTTATTGAATAACCAATTTCATTTTAACAATTACTTACGATTATATTTTATTTAGTGACCGTGTGCCGTGGCTTCGGTTCATAAGGTCTCGTTAAATATTTTGGTTAATTTTATTAGGTCAACTTAATAAATCTTTTTATTATTTAAGTATTGGGAATATTTTATAGATTATATCCTATTTTTAAAACTTCAATTATTTATTCTTATCTTCTAGCATCTTTTGTAATGAATTTAATGATGTTTATCTATGTGTTTAATGGAAATTTACTATATTATTCCATTTAATGTAACTTACAAATTTAGCTACAAAAAGATGTTGATGATGGTTTGTATTATGATATTATTTTTATTTTTAGAAATTTTATTTGACAAACTTTTTATATTAAATTTAACTGAATATGTTGTAAGCATTTTATTTTTAAGTAAGGGTATGAAAATTTACAAATATGCAAGTAATTAATTGACACTTATTTTCCAAGTATAACAATTTGTTTAGTAGTTTTTTTTTGTTATATGCCTCTTTAATAGGCAGTCGCTTTCACATAAATTTTCGCATATCGTAGAGACAAGAGCATCCAAAGTTTTTTAACTCTATATTGAACTCCAATGAAATTACTTACGCATTTAAACTACATTTTTGAATCAAAAATTTACTTTAAATTATGAACAGAAATTATATTTGTCATTTGAATTTTTCCTTGTTTAAAGATGCAGGCGTTGGGCAGTGAGTAAATACGTCCAATAGTAGACTTTTTTTATTATCCTGGAGAGTTTAAAGCATGAGTTTGACGTTTTTTTGAAGCCTAGGATTTGGTATAATATTGTATAAGCATAAAAGTTGTGTACATTGTAGTCAGTATTTATTTTTCAATCATAATATCCTCGACAATAAATAATTTATTGAAGCTTCGCGGAGCACAAAGTGCAATTTTTCTTCTTCTTTTTTAAGTCAATAGTATAATGTTCTTCAATTTTTTATTTATTTTCTCTTTTGGTCAACTTAATCCATAACTACTATCATTTTCTGATAATAAACAATAATATTAATTAATCTATTAATGCGTAAATAATATAAATAATAATTGCGTTATATTTGTGAGCATTCTGCTGAAGAGGAATTCGGAAATTATTTTTTTTTAATTAAGTTGACTTAAGGTAGTTTAACTTTTGCTGATACTTTTTTTTCAATTAACGATAAATGAACTTTAAATTTCAGCGATTAACACGGTAGATACATCAAAATTTGCTACTTCCATTTTTTTCAATTTATATGATTTTACAAAATTACTGTAGCAATAGTTTGTACGGTGTTTTATATTTTGTTATTTGTTTAAAAGGTTTATTGTAAGGCCAAATATTTTACATATTCTGATCAAATATAAATAAAGTACAGCACAGGCAACTAAAATTGGGTTTGTTGGTTAAGTTTATGCTTTATTAACATGCGATCTGTTCCACCTTTCTTTGGGTAGCGAATTCGGCAGGCGAACGCTCCATTGCGTACATGCTGAAATAACATTGAGAAATAACAACTGATTTAATTGTTTTATGATTTATGGATTTTTTTTGTTGTAACCAATATTAATACATAATGATGAATTCTGTAATTAAAAACTTTATTCAATAAATGCAATTCTTATCATTTGTTTAGTTTAAAGTTAAAATGTAGAAATGCTATATTTGTTTGTGGTTTTTTATTGAATTAAGAGAGTATTTTTGTTTTTCATCATTTAAATTATGCTAACAATTTTCGTTTAAATGTATTTGTTGATATACAGTAATAAAGAAATTATATCCAATATTATCTTTTAAAATTTATAATGGTTTACCGAATTTCTTGTTTTGCATTTAGTTTACTTTACAGTGCACAATTATGTGTCGAAGCGAGTTTTATTATTATAAAACATTATTATTTAAGTCTAATTGTTTTAGAATTATTTTCCACATTAATTTAAATTAAAAATACCCCATATTAACAACATATTAGATCTATATGTTAAGTTGAATTTTACGCTAACATGATTTATGTAATAACAAAAATCGGTTATTTTTTAGTTTATTTGGCGATCTGTTTGATGAACGCGTATTGGAGGCACACTGTTGATCGTTAACTAGATTAGAAAATTTCTATAATATATCTTTTTGGTTAATTATTATGCATTAAAAAAACAAACGTTTACTGGTAATTAAAAAATATATAATATAGTAAGTATTTTGTTTATTCATAGAATTTTGTCAACTTAGATCTTTCATAATTTGTATCTAGAAGGCTATGCACTTCTTTTTAATTTTATAAAAAAATATTGCAAACTCTGCTGTAATTTTAGTTTGTATTAAAAACATTTTTAACTTAGCAACTGGATTTTATATTCGAAAAGTTTTGTTTGGGTTATAGCATTTTTTTTGAGGTGTATTAATCTATTGTCGGTTCTTTCCTGTTTTGACACCCCCCCTGAAACTTTTAAATAAAAAGTCGATTCGAATATGACATTTATTTCTCCCAATTTCGAATCCCGGACCCGAACTCGAACATTGTCATTATTTCCATAATCAACCAGATTTTCCTATCAAATTTGGTATCAATCGACAGCTC
>JAKKIK010001299.1:0-17462 GCA_024500135.1 Heterodera carotae | reverse complement strand
CCCCGCTTATTCGACCCAGTCTCCTTCCCACCATGCTCCCCCGTTCCATTATTCGTACCATTCCCCGCTTATTCGACCCAGTCTCCTTCCCACCAGCTCCCCGTTCCATTATTTGTCCCATTCCCCGCTTATTCGACCCCGTTCTCCTCCCCTGCATCCCACTCCTTCAATTGACCTCAGTCCGCCGCTATGCAGCAAAAGTATGCGATTATTCGCAAAAAAATTTTCACCGCCAAAGTTTTTGAAGAGGAAAAGCAGGCCATTAAGAGTGGCACCACCAGAACCTGTGAAATTTGGGCCGAATATTTGCATTGATTCAAAAGCATTGGAAGGACCAATTTTGGCATTGACGGGCGAATCTTCGAGCACAATAATTTGGGAACAAAAGTTGCGCTCCGTCAAGCGAAGTCCGTGCAGTTCCAACTCGAACAGTTCCTTTTGTGCGGAATTGCGCGCTGTCAGCAGCAATAAATCCCACTTGGGAAAATGAGGCGACAATTCATTCTTCCCATCCGCCGAAACGAACTCTCCTTTTAACATAGAAGTGAACACAAAATTTAAATGTTTGGCAAAGTGATATTTGCTGTATTTTTAGTACTCTGAATTTCAAATCAAGATTAAAAAGGACGGTACGCCTCGCCTCAATTCGGAGCTCACAACTCGGCGACAGGTGATAATTTTTTGTGAACCTTAGAAGTCGGACCAATATTCAAAAAATTATTCAAAACCACAACTGTGATTAATATGGTTGGGAATTATATTGGACTGTGGGAGGTCTGAAACGCATGAAAAACATGTTTTTAGCTTGGTTTGAAGTTTCTAGGTTGGATTCCTTTGCTCTAATTTTTCATCAGTTTTTTTAAAGTATTTTTGAACAATGCCGGCGTTGGAACGAAATCGAATGCGTTTTTCACTCCAAAATATGGAAATAAATATATATCTCATTTGCAATTTCAATCAATAATGAAATTTTTTGAAAAAATTTGCCTTGAATTTGGAAAAATTTACAATATGTCCAAATTTTTGCCCCTGGCTTTGGGGCAATTTTTGGAAAAAAAATTCATAAAAAAATTTCTTTCTACACTTTGTAATTTTTTGGTATCTTAATATTATTGTAGAATTTATATGTGGTAAAAACTTCAACTCGATTGGTCTATCGGAAGTAGTTGAAGTGAAGAAAAAATTCTTGAGTTCATAATTTGGAACAGACGTAATTCCCCGCTTTTATGAATAATTTTTTTGAATTATATTCCGAATTTATAATTGGGAATTTATTAACCAATGGGAAATGAAACGTGAATAAAAATAAAATTTTGTTTACACAAAATGAATAGTTTCGCTCCGTTGTCATTGGCGGAATGAAAGGAATTAGCAGCCATTGCGTCCTTTTGTCACCAGCAGCGCAAATTTAGATTTTGTTGTTATTCATCGCTTTGATTTTCCAATCCATTCTTTCATTCCATCAGTCATTTCAATTGCAAGTTTTTTTAATATAAAAAATTTGTATTCAAAGGGATATCAATTATCCTTTTTGAATCTATACTTAAAAATTAACCATCCTATTCATTCTCTTCATTTAGCTTGTGAATGAAAAGCTACTTCAAGTTAGACTCTTTGGGTACAATTTTATAAAAAACTTTGCCTATTTTTACAATTGAATACATTTTTTTTTTAAGAACAGGATATGTACATATGTAGCTTTTTTTTATTTACTTGAAATTTTATTTTTTATTTGCACTGTTTTATTAGTAGTAATAATTCTGAAATATTGCTTATTAATAAAGAATAATTGTTTTGTTAAATTGATTTTCCCCCAAACTTGAGAATCTGAAGCAATGATTCTTTTAAAAATAAAGCTATTTGATTAATTTGAATTCTGCCGATAAAAATTGATCCGTCCACCAATTGGCGATTTTATGTCACTTTAATATTTGTCGAATGATTGTCAGAATTGAGTTTCGTCGTCGTCGTAAGCTTTTTCTCAATTCCTTTTTTGCTCTATAAAAGCACATCTCCATGCTCAGAATCCCCGTGGTGATGGAATTGCTCCTCGACAGATGAAGCCATTTTTGAAAATTGAACTCGATGGGTTTGGCCCTTTTCCGCATGACGCTTTTGCACTTGGCTATCGGCCGTCGGTGTAAGCGAAAAACGCAATTTCTGTCAAATATTTGTTGTAAAAATGAATACAAATTGCGTCTGTTACATATCAGCTGTTTAAGAATGCTCATCAGATGTACCTCTCCAAAAGTGTGACCCTTCGCCGTTTTCAACTGCCAAAGTGCAACCAGCGGAATGGCGGAAACTGACGAAAGTGCAAATACAATGCCCACGGAGTTGGCCAATGGGGGATAGACATAGTCCTGGTACTGAAGTGGTTGCAGGGTGAAGAAACTGCTGATAATCATCGCCTGAATGGCGGCTTGTTCATTTGGAACGATTGAAAATCGGAATTTGACGTACAATCAGGAAAAAGGGCGCCCCCACCGTCCAACAAATTCTTAACATGAAAGTGACCAATTTTATATATTTTTTTCATTCAAACCGCCAATAAAAGCCCGGTTCAAATCCAAGCATTTGGCGAATGTCGGCGCAAAATCGACGAATGCCTAAAAAATGTTTTAATTTGCAAAATACAATATTAAAAATAACAAAATGGACACCGTAACAGAACGAGATGACCATTGTCTAAAAAGGTAATTGTGGGATTGATTGTTCATTTTTTGGCAAAGCGACGGACGGACCATTGACTGATGACTTACTTCACAGAACACAGCGATCAGCAGTCCCCAGGTGGTTCCATAGACTATCAGCCACTCCATCACTAACATTCCCCCCTTAAATTGGTTGTTTAAGTGCATTTTTTTGGCCGAGGGAAGACTAAATTCACTTTGGTGCACATTGTTAGCCCAATGACCATATAGAAACAGAATAGCACAGCAACGAACAGCTCGCGGTTTCGTTTGATTGCGGGGAATTCGTCACTTAGCCCAGTAATTATCGCTTCGGAACCACCGAACTGAAAGAAGCAATGGAACGCTTTTGGAGGAGTGGCATGCATTCTGACTGAGCTGTCCAAGCCGAGGGTGAGAAGCATAAGGAAGAAGACCAAAGACCACAATGTCGCCCCGGGCATTGTTGCCAATGCTTCCGGGTACACAACGAACACGAGGCTTCAAATGTGGTAGAACGGCAAAAGAGGACAGTCAACAAACAGCAATGCCACCACAAAAGTGGCACATTGACAAACCCTGGCCCTTCCTGCGCAACTTCATGAATTGGTTTTCCACTCTTGCAGGACATGTAACCAAGAACAGAGAAGATGACGAACCCGGCCAAAAAACTACAATAATTAAATTACAAAATTATACAAAAATATATGTATATTCGTCATTCATTAATCTGTGTGTTTATTAAATATATTCATCAGATGCCTGGTGCCGCAATTTATTGTGCTGGTCAGCAGCGCATCAAAATAAACGTTGTTGTGGAATTCATTGTATGAAGAATAAGCCTAAAATAAAAAAAGAGAAAAAAAAAATAAAAATTTGCAAAACCATCAGAACACCAAAGCCAGGGCCAAGTGAGAAGAAAACCTTTTAATTAATGAAAATAAAATAATAATTGAAAAATGGGGACACTTGCTTGAGTTGCAGCATCTTGCCACACATTTGGGTCCTTCAACTTGTCTAGGTTGGGTCGAAGATAATATTCGATGCCTTTTTCAGAACCTTTGAACAAATTGTCCTTTAGAGAGATGAGCAAACAAAAAACGACAAAACGAACAAAACGACAAAACGACAAAACGAACAAAACGAACAAAACGACAAAACGAACCGGGAAGAGTGACCCCGCGGACGAGCAGACAAACGAGCACAACGTAGGGAAAAATGGCAGTGAACCACACAACCTAAACACACAGACAAAACGAATGGAAAAGGGCCGAAAGAAAGTTCGAACCTTTCCCGACATTTTGATGCCTTTCCACAGGGAAAAATAGCAAATGATGTAGACGACAAACAAACAACTCTTTAGGGGAGGAACAAAAGTAACAAATTCATTTCGACTACAAAGCGATAATGAATGATTGGCAAGGCATTCGCATTTCGGGGTAGAAATGTGAAATGGGCACTTTGGGCCAAATTAATTTCGGAATTGAATTTTGATTGCAAATTGCAATACCACAATCTCCCAATTGATGGGCCCAAGCTGTCCAATACTCTGAGTGACGTGTTGAATGGCCTCTCCTTCTGCGTGCAGTCCGAGGAAACGTTTGCTTAAAAATGCAATTTCAATCGCTTCCAAAAATTGCTTACTAAAAGTATTCCTCTGCAGCTGAGACGGGTCTGTCAGCAACCGAAGAAGTGCCATTTCTGGTCTCATTTGATCGGTAAATGGGTTCGGTTGCGCATTGATGCGATTCGTCGCTCCAACTCGGCTCGTAGCAAGCGGGCGAATTGTCTCAAAATGACACCGATTTAATGAAATCAAAAAATGGTTTAGGAACAAACGTTTCCCGGAACAGCTGCTCCACGGCAGCTGAGTGGAGAAAGATGCGTAGAAATAGTGAAGCGCAAATGCGATGATAACATTGTAAAACTGTGCAAAATGGGAGGAGGAAAAAAGGGACAAAAATAAATGAATGAATGATCGAATGAGCGATCAAATCATACGAAATCCGTGTAAAATGCGGTCATAATCACGCAGTAGCCGATGCCTAAATTTGATTGATGCATTTTGGCAGTTGTTGTTTTTTTTTGTTTGCCTTTGAAGAGGGGACAAATTCTGCCCCAAGTTGTGATTGCGCCTTTTCGATGGAATTGGCCCAGTGCCAGTTCCATATAGAAAAGAGGAATACCTCAAAATTAGCAAGCATTTAAGCTTTGCTTAATTGCCTCAAATTGTTTACCGGCCAGAAGAACCATCATCGTATAAGGGAGCAGAAAGGCGCCTGAAGGGCCATCAAATTTTGGGAGAAGACTCAAATTATTTGAAGGGCATTTTCAACACTTTGACAATACTTACCGCCGCCGTTTTTGAAGCACAAATAGGGAAATCGCCACACATTGGCCAAGTCCACCGCAAAGCCGACAACAGAGAGCAGAAAGTCAATTTTGCGCTCTGACAAAAGAGCGACAGAATCCAATTGTCCCCGCTCCCCCCTCTCTCTCTCTCTCTCTCTCTCCCTCTCTCACACATTTCCCCCTCCTGCTGTCCACCCTTCCCACCTCACCTTCCTCTCGTCTCTCCACCTCCATCCCCCTCATCCCACCCCACTTTTCCCCTCTGCTCTCCCTAACACTCCCCCATCCTATGCTCTTCCCGCTGCTTTCTCGCCTCCTCTTCACCTCCCTCGTCCTCTCTCTCTCGACCCCTCCTCATGTTCTACCCCATGTCTCCCGCTCTGTCCCCGCCGCATCGCCACTGTCTCTATCTCCTGTGTTCAACACCAATTCTGTGCTCGTTTTTGCCACTTTCTGATCATAACGTTGCCGAGAGCAAAGAAGCGGTGAAATGACTGGCACTTTGGTGCCAAGAACTTTAGTGTATCTGAAGATGCTTACATTTTTTCCAAATAAATTGTTGGCGCTTTTGGGTTAACTTTGGAGGGCGATCTTCGATTAATTGGGTGCTGATCGGATATTTTGCTGAATTGGGAGGAGTTGTTGGGCTGAAGTCCACAATAGACATGAAATTTTTGTGGGTGATTTGAATGCGACTTGGATGCTGAAAAAATGTTGAGACAAACAATTTTAAACAATACAATTGGGATGGAATGTCTCTTTTTGGATCAAAAGGATTTGTCATTATTGCTGGCCTGCTGGTCAAGCACAATTGACGAGCTGGATGCCATTTGGTGGCGTTGACGTCGTTTGAAGTTCGTTTGTGCCACGGGACTTTCGGCTGCAACAATTGCCGTTGGTTGATTGGCCTTATTGAACAAATTCCCTAAGTATTTTCTTACCGTTCTGTTGCTGCTCCTTCGTTCTGTTCGTCATTTTTGCATAAGGTACGAAAAAGTGTCCAAAATGGTGAAATGAAAGTGTGCCAATCGATGGGACTTCGCGCTTGGCACTGTTAGCATAAAGCAAGCAATGCCAAATGAGTCCTTCCGTACCGGTACTCTTTTGCCCAATACCGTAATGACTGTGCACTTCTCACCTTCCGTTCCGATCCAATTCCACTGCTTCTCCTTCCTTTTTTTCCTGCAAATGAACCATTGTGGCAATTGCCGCTCCTCTCAACTCCGTTGGCACAATACGACAAACACGTCGTCCCCGCTTCTCCCCCGCCCTTCCCCGTCCCCGCTTCTCCCCCGCCCTTCCCCGTCCCCGCTTCTCCCCCGCCCTTCCTATTCACTTTAATAATACTTGAATATCAATGTTTCCTTCCGCTTATTATTATTATGCACTCTTTTTTTTGAACCATTTTTGTTCAGACATAACCCTTTTAGCCCTATTGGTTAACCCGCATAAAAAACTCGTTCTAACAACCAAATTTTCCTGAAAAAAATTATGGAAAAAGGACAAAAGGAATGGAGCGACTGATAATGGTCTCAGAGGAAAGAAAGCTCAAAACAGAGACATGGACAGGAAAAAGGCCATCATTTTTAAGCTGTAAGGGATAAATGGGCGCTGTTGAAAGTGGTGGACGGGCGGGGAAAGCGCAGAAAAACGGACGAAAATGGCGAAAATTTGGAATATAAACCCTTATTGAATTGATTATACAAACTTTGAGAGATATTAGCTTTTTGGCTCTCCTTAGCTTTAGACATTGGTACATTCCCATTCGGTGACAACAAATTTTTTTTAATCAACAAATGTGCATAGTTTTTGCTTCTTGAAGCTTGGTACAAAACGGCACGTACGAATAATTTGCGCGTTAATCAAACCGCCGCAATTTTGTCGGCCCTTTTTCGAATGCACAAAAGCAGACAATTGAATGCATTTGTAAAAGAATCCGCAACAAAAAGCAGCACGGAACCCACAGGCAGATGCTTGACTCCTTCTATGTATCTGTGTGAATTCCTTTGGCGCGAAAATGTAAAAATCGTATTTTGGAGCATATTGCTGCATTTATGCCTCCGAAATAATCAGTCACGCCCTTTTTGCAAAAGCGCGCACATATTTGTTTATTAAAAAAAACAAATTAATTTTGTGGTCACAGAATGGGAAAGTACCTAGACATTTTGGCCTCGAATTTAAATTGACCCTTGATTAGGCCATTGACATGTCGCAGATCGGGGATACTGATCAGGGAATAAAAATTTTTAAAAGGGTTAGGCGTCTCAAACCGGTCAAAGGATGTCTTCTTATTCTTAGCACCCCAATAACCCCTAAAAACACAATATAAGTTAAAACAAAAATGAGGGCGAGACCAGATTCTGGACTATAGTGATTTGTATTTTTCTTCGAATATTTCGATCTCTTTAGTATATATAAGTTGATCAATTAATTCAAATTCCTCTTTTAAACCAATTTTACTATAAAATTGAACCATTCATTGTTTTCTTGTGATTTTATTTATTTGAGATATTTTTATTTACATATGTAAGAAATATACAAAAGAAGTAAAGGGATTGGGGGAAAGAAATGGCGGCGAAACGGGCCAACTTTAAGAAATGGTCATTTTTTTGTCAGACAAAGTCAAAATTGGTATCATTCGAATAAAATATGTTAGTTGAAGCTAAGAATAATATGCTATCAATAAGCGTTTGAATATTCCAAAAACAAGTGCCAGAATTGGATAAAATATATTTTGTAACAAAATTATTGTCCTAAAATTAGATCTCAGACGGAGTCGAACAAACCCTACGGAAAGGGGGGGGGGGATTTAAGCATTCTAAAGGAATTACACACTTTGTGTGAATTAAGTGACATAAATGTTGACAATAACTTACCACAGAGAAGAAGCATAAAGGATTTATGCTGGAATTGTTTATTGTACTTTGTACAAATTTTGGGCGGACATGGGACGGATTTATTACAAAAATGGGAAAAGGAAGTGAAATTATTGTGCAACTGCAAATGGTAATGCCAGTAATATGAAAGTGTAAAAAAGAAAATGAGATAATTGAAGAAATAAAATAGTGGCGGAAGAATGGCGGGCTGAAGTTCGGACTAAGAGTTCGTACTTTTGCATTAGTCTTCCATTTGTCACTTCGACGGATGTTGTAGCCGTTCAAGCAATTGCTGGTGCTGTGCTTGTGCCAAGTCAGGTGCACTCAGTGTCCTGATGATCAAGTCGCGGTCGTCGTCCCGACATCGAATCACTTCGTCCACCGCCCGACTCCGCCGATCAAAGCAATCGTACAGGGGCTGCTGGTTGGCGGCAAAAGATGAAAGCAGTGAAGTGCTCGGCCCAGCGGCTGAAAGGCCACTTGACACGTTTTGGGGCAGATTCGCTAAATGATTGTTGTTATGAGGCGGCTGGTTTTAAAGCTAATTGGCAGTTCGGGTATTGTTCTGACCCGTCGAGTCGACTGTGTACAAAGTGTCCGCAACTTCGCCGTCCACCCGTTCGACAACGCCCGCAGGTGGCCACAGTTCGGGATGAGAATGTGAAGAAACACGCGAAAGCGAATTGCTCATCCATGAATCGGCAGTACTTCGACTCGTCACTGAACCTCCGCTGGCATCAAATGCATTGGCACGCAAAAAGGCAATGCACGCAGTCCTAAACATTACATAGGCTTTGATAGGGAAGGCAAATTGCTGAAGGGGTTAAAAGACCGCGAGGAAGGAATCATCCGCCGGTCAACGACTCGTTGCCGATGCAAAAATTTGTTCGCTACCGCTCGAGCAGGACGACAAGCAGAACCTTTAGGGAATGATTTAGCATTAAGATCGGTGTTTGTTTGTTGGAGCATTTGCCTGTCTTCTCTCCGCGCCTTTGCTGTCTGTTGGGACTTTCCAAATCGCTTAAACATCGGCAGCATTTGGCCAAAGGAGCATTGCTGCCGGCTCTTCGCGGAAAAATGAGAAAAAGGCTTATTTGAAGAGAAGCAAGAAGCATTCCGGCTCCGTTTGGTATCTGAAAAAAAAGAATTAATCGGAGGCTTTGAAGCATTCATCTCACTGACAATTATGAAAATGTCGTTGACACAAACTCCGTACAGACACCATTGGGAAGAGACGAGTAAATTGGCCACGCAAAGCGGCAGGGGAAGGGTGGCACAGCAGCGATTGCGAAGAACAACAGTCTAAACTGGAAGATTAAGCGGCAAAATGGCAACTTCAGCAGCACACCAGTCCGGCAAGCGGAGCTCCAAAGTTCATAATGTTGAAGGTCATACAGACGGAGCCGAGGTATTTGATGGAGTCCATTTGGTAGAGATGTACCAAGACGAGCATGGTAACGACGAGACAAGCGATGGCAACCTCAAACAGACAATGAGAGGAAAGTGAGGCAGCCAACAACAATTAGCCGCTTACCAGCTGAACAGCGAAATTGGCACGAGGCCGAGAGAAGTACAGGTAGAACAGCAAGTACAGTGTCATCAAAGAAATGCCAACCGAATTAACGGTGATCATCGTCAGGTCAGACTTCAGAAAACCGTACCGTAGCCAAAACACTCCGCTAAAATTGAATGAATATTGGCGTGCCAATAAACGGTAGCAAATGGTTAAATTCACCCGAGAAATCCCATCAGAAAAGGGAAGCCGCTGATCTCAAAAGTGCTACCGCGTCGAAAAATTTGCAAACAGATCGGTCTGAAAAAAGAAAGCAACGAATTCATTGGCTTGGGGTCAAACAATTTCAAAAGAAAATAGTCAATTCATAAAAAACAAACAAACATTCCGCAGAAGAACAGCGATATGGTGGTGATAATGGCCGAAACGGAAAGCAAAGTGAGCGGCGAAAAGGGATCCTCGAGCATACTGTAAAATGAGTGGTCATTTGTCATCATTATACGGTAACACAATTAATTGGAGGAGGGACAAAGAGAAAAGGAAATTGCGAATGTTTTCAAAAACAAAACATTCTTCAGAGAAATTAGCGCTAAAAGCATTTGAAGCTTGCCGCATTAATTTTTTACAATAATTGTCAATGCAAAGAAAAAGAGATGATAAAGAATGTTTTAATCGAGAATAGCAGATGATCAGCGGAAAACTCTTTAAAGCCTTCAATAAGCAAATCCCAAAAAATAGAAGAACCCCAAAAAAGAGTTGGGAAGCGAGCGCTTTTCCCTTTTGTGCTTCCTCGACAACACATTTGCCATATAGGTAGGAAGAACGGTGATTCTGGCATGGCATATTTGGCTTGCATAAAGTAATCGATTGATGGATTTATGAGAGTTGGACGATCAATCAGACAGATAAATGCAAATTCTATTGCAAAAATCCGACCAATGAAAGAAAGATAATGGTGAAAGAAGATTAATTTCAGAGAGGGATGACTTTTATAATTTGGTCCGACGGAACGCTAAGACTTACCGCTCGAGGAAAAATGGGATGGTGAAGAACATGGCACCGCCGAAGGCCTTTTAAAAGGAATGCACAGTGATGGAATGAATGTAACTGTTGTCGATGATAGCCAATTTGAGTCGTCTACTGCGAATTGGCCTCAATAATCTCTCACTCACCAGCTAAGTTGAATTATGTATTATGGTGGATAAATGCGTTGAAAAGAGATGCGACAATATTCCCCCCGGCGCCCATTTCTTACAATATTAGAGAGAAAATTGGCATATTTTGGAAATAGGCTTTGAGTTAGAAAATGAAGAAGTGTAAGACCACAAGGCAATGGCCGCAGAGGGAAGAAACGAAAGAAACCAAAAATATAAAAAGATTAAAGTGGCAAAATATTTATAATGCGAAATGTGAGAATGAAATGGATGGAATATGTACACAGCAAATAAACATTGGCACCAGACGAGAGAAAAGGACGAGCTGCTGCTGGGCCATTCATTTATTTGATAGGTATAAATAAGGCAACGTAAGCCAAAAACTCAGACAGATAATGCTTCGAAAATTATGATTATTTCTCTAAATATAAATGCTTCGAAAATTTCTCTAAATATATTGCTCCTTTTTAAGTTTGTATCAAGGATATAACCGAATTCCGGACCTTTTTTGGTCAGGATTCCGAACGTATTAAAAAAATAGTACCCGCGCACTGGGACTCAGTAGCCCAGCACTCAAATCACGTTTGGTTTGGCTAGATTTGATTCATCGAGAGCTGGTGTGTTTAATTTTTTCGTTTTTAGCACATGAGAACCTATATAAGTACCGAAAGGCTGCTTGGGGACTCCCGGTTTTCAGTTTTTGGCCGGTTTTGTTCGGTTTGTCCTCCGTGAACTACTCTACTTTTAAGTTGAATTGGCATTTACGTGACAATGCTTTACTTTTAGGGAATATGAAATTGGATAAAATATGCAGCAGCAGGGGAGGGAGGCTGGTGAGTAAGAAAAGCTTTCTTTTTCTGATCAAACATCGGTCGATCGATGTTGCCCCTCCGAGGCGAATAAGCGGCAGTTGTAAAGTGAAGAGAATTATCGGGCGGAGAGGGGAGGGAGGGAGGGAGGGAGGGAGGGAGGGAGGGAGGGAGGGAGGGAGGGAGGGAGGGAGGGAGGGAATAAGGACGGGTGGCGGAACGGAGGAAATGGAAGTGGAAGGAAAACCACGTAATTGGGGTAGGTAATTTTTACATTTGGTGACAACAGACAGACACTCTAATTAAACGAATTGAATGACAAAACACCACTCAAATTGACAGCCTGAGGGGACATTCTCGTGGCTTGGGGGGTCACTGTCGCGCGGCACCATACCGACCGACTGAAAATTACTTTTTTTAAACTTTAAAATTAAAAAAAAAACAAATGTGCCAGATAAATAAATAAATTTGAAAGACATAAAGAGCAACAAAGAATGTAAGCAACAAAGCATGTTTTGAAAAAATTCTCAGGAAGAGAGCGATCGATAAAAGAGCAGACGCAAAAGCTGTGGCGCTGGCTGTGACTGACGCGGTGAAGTAAAGGAGGAGAGAGAATTGGGCGAGGGGGAGGCGGGGAGGGGAGGCGGGGGGGGGGGGGGGGGGGGGGGGGGGGGGGGGGGGGGGGGGGGGGGGGCCCCCCCCCCCCCCCCCCCCCCCCCCCGCCCCCCACCCCAAGGCCCCCAGATAACATTTTTTCTCCATTAAGGGGAAGAAATTTATAAAAAGAAATTTAAAGGAAATTTGAACAATTTCGGTAAACAATTTCGGTACTTATCCCTTTTGCGACCCACCCCTTTGAAACACTTAAATGAAAGGTCGTTTCTATGGTCTTTTCGAAATTGGGAAAAATAAAGGTCATCATCGTAATCAGCGCCCTAAATTACCCTAGAAACGACCTTTTATTTAAGTTTCAGGGGTGGGGGGTCGCAAAAGTGAAAAGTACCATAATTTCTTAACTAATTTCGTTAAACTATTCAAAAAATTTCCCCGGCGGCAAAAATCGGCACCGCCGGACTATCAATTTGTCCTAGTGGTCTGTGCTACCGACAACAGAATTTTTATCTCAGGTTCAAATCATTTCCATGTTACTGATTGTTATTGGTCATTTTCGCCTAAACTTCCTTAATTTAGCCTAATTTTTCTTAAGAAACTTGGCTATATTTTAAATTCTCCCCCTCCCCTCTCAAACTAAAATTCTGGTATGTCCCTGATCAATGATCATTGGTCCTATGTATTTAAAATGGCGCCATGAAGTTTGGGCACCGGGAAGTTTGGGCACCAGAAGTTTGGGCACCAGGAAAAGTAGAAATTTAAAAAAAAATTAGGGTTCAGAAACATTTAAAAAAATGCAAGTTTCAGTGTAGTTGGTCACCAATATGACCTATCTTTCGCACAACTTCGGACTTCTAATCACTCAAAGGAGTTTAGGTTTTAATTTTCGAACAAGTTATCTTGAATTCGAAACCGTATCTCAGTATTTTGTGAAATTGAAGTCATACGGTGACCAGCTTACCTGATAAACATGTTTGGAAACTAAAAATTTCTCGTAATGGGGGGCATAAGCTTCTTGTTTACGCTGAAATTACCCAAAAAACATGTTAAGTTTTTTGGAAATTTAAAAGTTTTCTCGAATAGAGGGCATAAGCCCCGGTTTCACTATTATTTAAACATTTCTGAACCCTAAATTTTTTTAAAATTTCTACTTTGGTGCCCAAACTTCCTAGTGCCCAAACTTCTGGTGCCCAAACTTCCTGGTGCCCAAACTTCCCGGTGCCCAAACTTCCGGCGGCCTTTAAAATTATATGGCCCAGAATCGATTAATCTTGCGAACCGAATAATACAAGGAACAGGGTGGTCAAAACCACCCCCGAGGTTCATACGGTCGTCCAAGCGTTTCATCACAAAAATTTCGGATAAAAAAGAGGCGGTATTGCTTTCAAACTAAAATTGTAAATAGTTAGCAAAAATCGCTAAGGTTATAAAGTTTTCTCAAAAATGGCCAAATCCACAAAATATAATGGTTCCTTTTAAGAATATGGAAATGTTTTAATTTCTCATATAAAAAAGTCCGAATTGCTCAAAAAAAATGCGAGATTAAGCCTCAAAATAACGTTTTTCAAAACTTGTCTTGTTTTTGATCTCTTATTTTTGACCGGTGATTGTCTTATTATATTTCGGAAAATTTTCAAGGGTAACCCTAAAAGCCTTTTTTTGTGGGAATAAAATTGATTGCATTTTAATAAACGGTACATTTTATTTATTTCTTTATCAGTCTCTTATCCCTCCCTCCCCCTAATCCCTCTCCTCCTTTTCCCATTGAATCTCTCCTCTTTTGTCTCACTATGTACACGAATTCTAATCGAATTAAATCAAAGAATTGCCGCGGGCGATTAACTGCACAGAGCATTATGCTGGAAAAGCGAATCATTTGAAAAGAGACAAAATGGAGAGAACTAAAAACCCTGGCTGGATTTATGGTGATAAATTCGGCAAATAATGTGACTCGGAAATTCAATTTTTTATAATATTTTTTAGTTAAATTTGTTGAAGAAAAAAAAAATTAATTTTCCGTCGACTTTCAAAACCGTTCAAAAATAATTCTTCGTCGACATAAAATGATCGAAAAGCATCACTTTTTGAACACAGCTCTTTATTTTCTATTCGTTATAAAGTTATATAGTAATGCAATTGGTTTTGAATGTGTCCGGTCAAAATAATTTTTTGTCGAATGAAACAAAAAGTATTAATTAAAATAATTAATTATTTGTACATATACAAAACACTCACCGGAAAAGTTCAGTGTCATTCATCTCAATTGATAGTCCGTCGACTTCTTCTACCGATGGATTCATAGCTTCTGCGTTTGCTGGATTGATCAGAGTGATCAGCAGATGGATTGATTAATAGAGAAGGAGGAATGATCAGTTCGATTATGATGCGATAAGAGCAAAACAATAAAAATACACAAATTAATTTGACACCGGCGGCTTTCGAACTGTAAGGAGTTAAGTTTCAATTTAAAAACATTAATAAAATGCAAACTGAAAAAGAAAAGTACGCGTAATGAATGGTACTGTTAAAAGGAAAAGCCTTTTCAATGTTTGTGAAGCTGTTTTGACAAAATTTGACGGGATAATTTTGAACGTTTTCTGTTGCTGTTGGGCTTCTCGGAAAGTGAAATGTTTGCTCGGGGCGGGCGGAGGGGAGGAGGACAAACGGATTTATTGTAGCTTTAAGCAGCAATTCGGAGTCAATAGAACTGCAAAAGTGCACGACTGTTGATGCTGATAAGAGATCATTTTGAATGAATAAGCTTACAACTGCTGCTGCTTTATGGACTTTCTCATCAGCAGATGCGGAAAAACGCATTGGGAATAGCGACGGTGGTGTGAATATTTGAGAATGGTTGGAGAGGAATGGCATGGGGGCAGTAAATATTCCCATAGAGAAGAAAGGGGGGGGGTGGATGAGAGAAGAATGAAGCAGATGAATGAGACTGGGTTCATTGAGCAGAAAGCACCAAAGATGACGTGGGGGAGGGGGACGGGTAGGGAGGGAGAGAGACTCCGGGAGCTGAAAGGAGGGAGGGAGGGAGAGGGTGGCGGAGTGGTAAGGGGGGAAGGAAGGAACGGAGGGAGGGGGTGGCCGAGGAAAGAGGGAAGTGAGGGGGAAGAAAGGTACGGAGGGAGGGGGTGGCGGAGGAAAGAGGGAAGTGAGGGGGGAAGGAAGGAACGGAGGAAGGGGGTGGTGGAGGAAAGAGGGAAGTGAGGGGGAGGAAGGGGGTGGCGAGGGCCGGGGACGGCGCTCCTTTCCCTTTGCAATGAACAGAATGGATGGCATGGGAACAGCATGGAACGGACAACACATTTCCCCTCTTTCAATCTGTTCCTAAGCGTAAAAACAAAAGCATTTATGCCTTGTGGCAAAAAGTGCTCATTATTAAAAAGAAATATTTGTACCAAAAAAAAAATAATTTGCCATCATCATTTGCTCTGTGATAAATATTGCAAATGTTAACGGTTTGGACAAATAGCGTCCTTCACACTTCGCTTAACTTCGTCGTCAATTGCCCTTGCGCATCGAATTGGCCGCCTCCAAAATGCTATTATTGTGGTGGAATGGCGGCGATGGAAGAAGGAAAGGGTGTAAGCGCAAGTGATTGGAATTGGGCCCATGTCCCAAACGAGGCGGAGGGACAGAAGAGAGGCAGCAGGTTCCAGAGCAGTAATTGGGCGGGGGGAGAGGGGAAGAAGAATGATGGAATGGGGCAAACCCCTAAAATGAGGGGACGAAGCAGACTGACTGATTGAAGATCACCGGCGGCGAGAATTGGCATGGACAAAGTGCGCGAGGACGCTTTCTGATCAGTCGAACAGCCAAAAACGAACTGAAAGACGTGACGTGTGCGCGTGAGGGAACGAATGAGCGAGCACATGGGACGCTTGGGGGGACGGAGGGGAGGGGGCGACCAAAAAACGCATCAGTCCACCACCAAACCCACCACCCAACGATATGACGCACTTATTCGCGGACTTAATACTTATTTGTTAGTGGAAGATGGAAGGATGGTTTTTAGTTGGACGAGGCCCAAAACATAGGCCAAATTTTAAAATTAATCTATATGATTTCCGAGAATGAATTTAATTTTACATTTTTATTATTCCCAAAATGCAAAAATGGAATTCGAAAAAAATGAACAAATATAAATAAATAGGTAAGCCAAAAAAGCTCCAAATGATAACAATTGTTAATAATAAGAAAAAATTGAAGGTATACAAGGAAATGAAACATATAAGTTGGTAAAATTAAATCGAAGATGGATGATAACAAAATTTCCCAAAATGCTTAAAGTTGGGAAGAAAAAGTTTGGGATGGAATAATAAAAGGCAAGAATAAGTTGGGTTCTAATAAAAGGCAAGAATAAGTTGGGTTCTTAATTTTTCATTAACTGTTAAACGTATCATAACAATGTAAATCCATAACAATTAATTTAGTCGATTTAATCCAAAAATACCTGCAATTTCTTCGAAGGCGACTTGCAAATTGGACAATTTGAAAGAGAAGCGGCACATTTCGGGCAGCAGAGAAAGTGGCGGCACGGAGTGAAGAGAATGGACCGCTTAAAAAAAAGAAGCAAAATTGGAGGCATTTGTTAGGCGGGGAAAGCGAACGGATGGACCTCCGATTTGCGGCATTGAATGCAAAGAATGCGCGAGGCATTTTGCCTCATCTGATCCATTTGGGCATCCTTAGACTCCATTACGTTGTTCTGCAATGCGGAATACCAATTGTCAAGCAATGGAATGAATTTAAATTAAAGCTCAGACAACCAATAGAAAACCAAAACAATAAATTGAACCAATAATATTGTTTTGTTTAATGGTTGGTGAAAATCAATGAAAACCCAATAAAGACCATTATCAAACAAGAATATTGTTTTGGTTTATTATTGTTTTGGACCAATATATTGGTCTACAAAGGACCAACCAATACAAAACCAAAAGTATTGTTTTGATTATTGGTTGGTCCGGTGGGTTCAATGAGAACGGATACTCATTTTAAATCTACAAACAACAAAATGAATGATCAATTTGGGCATTATCCAACCATTTTGTCAAAAGCATCTTTCGCGCTGTTGAACAGAATCTGTTGAATTCCGTTCAGCGTATTATTCGATTTGCCTTCTCCAATTGTGTCGTCGTTTCGAGCAAAACTTTATAAAGAAAATGTTTAAACCAATAAAATCCAATAATTGAAAATAGCTGACTAAGAGGAAGGAATTAATCAAATGAAGATGAATTAATTGCTCCTCCCCCCACCTGACCGTCCAATTAATTGCTCCTCCCCCCACCTGACCGTCCAATTAATTGCTCCTCCCCCCACCTGACTGTCCAATTAATTGCTCCTCCCCCCACCTGACCGTCCAATTAGTTGCTCCTCCCCCCACCTGACCGTCCAATTAATTGCTCCTCCCCCCACCTGACTGTCCAATTAATTGCTCCTCCCCCCACCTGACCGTCCAATTA